>JBAMCI010000107.1:19012500-19172500 GCA_037075265.1 Drosophila nigricruria
ACATATGCGGACGTTCGGAAGTTGAACGAGAGTTGCGAATCGTCTTCAGCGTACAAAAATTGGGCTTCCGAAAAAGAATTTTCCGTTGTTGGGCCCGATTCGCTTTCACTTTCGGAACTGAATAGGTCACTGGGGCTGGATAACTCCTCAATCCGTAGTCTCGAAACAAACGGTTGGGGGGGCATAATAAAGCGCGCAATCTGTTTGTTCGGTTCCGATCCTTCACAGGTTACATCTCCAAATAGTTCCTCAGATCCATCCTCATATCCATCCTCATATCCATCGCCAGATACTTCCCCAGAGCCATCCCTCGAGGCATCCCCCGAGCCATCCCCCGAGCTATCCAAATAGCCATCCACAGCGTACTGATCCAGCTCCAGCCTTGGTCTCCTGTACGCTATCAATTCATTGTGCTCCGACGTTTGCCTGTCGATATGCGTCACATATTCCGTTCCGGTCTCAATGCGCACTGAAAACCGATGTCCCAGATTCGCATCGAAGCATATCTTTTGCACCGTCTTCTGGACGACCAGGCGACTGATCGTATCGTTCGGATTATCGGAGATGAACAGCAAAAAAGTGTCGCCCTTCGGCATCGCTTTGTGGGTATCAAGATCTTTCTGCATGTCCCGTTGATAGCACTTCTCCAACTCCCCGATGACAAAGTTATTGAAATATTTACTCATGACTCTTAATTTTGGTACAAAACTTTAAAATTTTATAAAAAAAAAAAAAATTTATTGTTAAATTGTAAAATTTTCTAAAAAGAGGCAATAGAAAATTTGAAGCATGTGAGCTATGCTAGAGCAATTGAAAGATTGAGGTCTGGAAATCTACGGCAGTTACATTGGCATGTCAATTGCAATGCCTACTTTTGTTATATGTATATAGAGACTATATATATATATATATATATACTAATTCCTAGGACATACATGTAGTTCCATACATACATCTATGTTTTACAATCCAATATATAACTATCTCGTCTATTTGAACTGAATGATCTCTATACATCCTAAAGTAAACTCGTTATTGATACCACAAGGTACATCATACACACATATATACACCCCATAAATATATCTTATATAGATATCATGCATATACAGACATACATACATATAAATATATGACTTAAAAGCTTAAATTACCTTGACATGCAGATGGTTCTCTACACACACAAACATACATACATACATCTCTGTTTCATAATCCATTATATCTATCGCTCCTCCTCCTATTTCTTCTTCTGTTTTTTTTTGCATATTTTTTTCTTTTTCTATTATTATTTTAGAGTCCTGCTAATGGATCGCTCTCCCTGTCTCCTGGCAGTTACTCATTCATTTCTGTGCGTTGCGTAATTAAATTACGCACACGAAAATGTCAAACGTTCGCGCGGCTGCCGCTCGCATCGTTTTTACACTCGAATTGAGTCCGGCCCTTGCGACAACAGAGTTCTGGCTACTGCTACGGATGCTGCTGCGCTACTGCTGCTGCTGTGGTCGCCGCATTTTTCATGCTTCAGTGCGTGCAATTTGGCTTCGGCAGTGTGGGGAAGGGGGCAGGGGCAGCGCTCTGGCAGGCAGCTTGAAAAGGGGGAAAGCGTATGCCGTCGCCGTCTCATTCAAATGACCTAACCCAGGATGCGTTGCTGATTTTGACAGGCGGCGGGCCGAACGATGACGTCGACGTTGCGACGTCGCTGTCGCTGTTTCTGTCGCTGTCGGCGTTCCCAAGTCGTGGCTAATACAGTTTTAATATAAATTTCATTTTTATTTTGTTTCGTTTCGTTTCATACGCGACTTCCCAACTTTTCTGTTTTCTGTTCTCTATTTTTTACGTTTCATTTCCCATTGTTGTTGTTGTTGTAGTTCTTGTGTCATCCTGCGCTGCGCTGTCTTCGTTCTCTTTGTCATTGACATGTCACTGCGGCACAGTGGCGCAAATGTTATTGTTAGCGAATGAAATTAATTGAAAAAGGCAGAAAAGTAATTAGTTAAAACAGAATGTAACAAAAATAGATATAAATTAAATAGTTATATATAAATTAATATAATAATATAAATAATACAAAGTAAAAATTTAAAAAATTATATATATGAATCAAAATAAAATAAAAAACCTATAAATAAAATAGGTGTATATATAAATAAAATAACAAAAAATATAAAATAGTATAAATAAAAACTAAAATAATAATACTAATAACATAAAGTAAAAACTAACTAAATAAATTTATAAAAAATAAAATAAAATAATTATACTATAAATAAAATAGGCGTATATATAAATAAAAATATATTTTAATAAATAAATAAATTATATACATATTTACAAATGTCTAAAATAAAATAAATATTAGTATATAACGTAGTGACATTTCAAAATTAATATATTAATAAATGAAAGAGTGAGTTGTAAATTTGCAATTTTTGTTCTTTTATTTTTATTTTTGAATATTTTTTTTTTTTTTTAATTTTTTGTATGTTTATTATTTATTATTATTATTCTTTATTATTTTTTTATTGATTTTATTTATTATTATTATTCTCTAATATTTTATTATTATCATCAAACATTTTTTTTATAAATTAAATAATTTGTAATTTGATAATTATAAATTGATATTTTCATTAAATTTTCTTCAGCCTGTGCACACTGTGCAACGACTGCTGTTTGCTTTTGGTGGTGGAATCGGGCTTTGCGGGATTGTCCCTCAAAGTTGACGCAGTTTAAATCTTTATGTTTGTGTGCCTGTGTGTGTATGTGTGTGTGTGTGTGTGTGCTGTGATTTGTTGTAGGGCTGCAGGGTGCACGCACTTCAACTGCGCGGCTCGTTTGTCAGCACCAGCTAGAGCCAGCTCTGGGGGGAGGACTGAAGCAGAGCAGTCAACCAGCCCATGAGCCAGCAAGCAGTTTGAGCCGATATCATTCAATGCTTCTAATTTACGGATTAATGAAGGCGCAATTTTACATATTGAAATTTTTGGTTGCTCGACGCGATCGTGGGAAGCGATTAGTGGCCATGGCCGTGGCCAAAGCGGAGGCGACACTGCAATTGTTGCCCCTTGTGCGGCCGGCCGTTGCCCTGGCATTGATGGATTGCCTCATAAATTTGTGATTTGCTAAGCTTGATTTTCCATTTCCCAAACTTAATATTATATGAATATTTATATTTTATATATAGAGTAACATATGTATGTATGTGTGACATATGTCATCGGGAGCAGGATTGGGCGCCGTGTGAAAGTATTGGCTGTATTGTCCTAGGTCCTTTTGACCGTAAATCATTTGCATCAGTTTAAGAAGGTAAAAAGTATTAAGATTTTGACAGAATATATGTAAAATAAAATATATAAATAAATTTAACTATAATATTTTTTTTAAATTATAAAAAGGAAAACACAATTTATTTTTTAACTAAACTTTTAAAATGAATTTGAAATTATGTATAAAAAAAAATTTTTAAGAAAAATAATAATAACAAAGAATATATTTTTTTTTAATTTTAAAAAAGATAACAAAAAATATAATTTTTTAAAATTATAAAAAGGAAAAAATTTTAATTTAATTTAATAAACATTTTGTAATTAAATTATATAAATATATATAATTATACAAAATATATATATATATTTTTTAAACAATAAAAAGGAAAGATATATAATTTAATTATTATTTTATAATTAATTGTATATTTGAAAATATATAAACATATATATTTATAAAAAAAAAAAATTTTTTATTTAAAAAGGAAAAAATAAATGAAAAAAATAAATATTTTTTTAAATTATAAAATTAAATATATATATAATATAATTAACATTTTATAATTAATTGTATACATAAATATATCTATTTATAACATAAAAAATTTGCATAAATTAAAGAGAAACGAATATAATTTAATTAACATTTTATAAGCCAACTTTACACTCCAGAACTCTTTCGACTTCAAGCACTCAATCGAGGCTTTGTCCTGCTTAAAGCAGCTTTAGATCTCTTATCTGCCAGGGCAGCTTTTTAGCGCTTCGCTTCAATTCCAATTTTCCAATTCACAGCTCGACGCCTTCAATGAAAAAAAAAAAAAACAGAAAGGAAAAGAAAAAGAAGCGAAAAGCATATAAATAAACGGAAGTCAGTTGCTTAGTGCAAACACTAATAATATTAATAACGATAATCGTGATGAAAATGAATCTGCCAATCCGATTTCAGGTCATAAATACGTAACGTCATGCCCATTGATTGCTATCTGCCTGCCGCATAGCCGGCAATAAGTGCAACAGAGACAGCAATGCACTGAAACGGTTGTGTGGCGGGCCACGCGTCGCCAGTTGCTTATCTCGGGTGACCAGCACGCCACGTGCAATTGCCAATGCCAATTCCAATTCCAATTCCATTCATGAACCATAGTTTTTGGCACGTATGTGAGCGTGTGTGTGTGTGAGAGAGAGAGAGAGAGTGCGAGCAGCAGCGGGCAACGGGTAACGGGTAAACGGTTAAGGGGACCAACAAATTTGCGTGCAATCGTTAGGCTAGCGTTTTTAATGACTTTTTCGTTTCAGTTCTGTTGGCATTGCATTTAATTCGATTATGATCCCTTCTAACATGCCCGTTCCAGTCTGGCCCGTAGCTGGGGGTAGCTGTAAAGTAATTGAAACGAAGCCGTAAGTGGAGCGCTGTGTGCATTTCCCAGGCATGTCTGTCTGTGTGTATGCGTGTGTGTGTGTGTGCGTCCAAGTACAACTAATGTGGGTGTTAACGGTGTGTTAAGTGATTTTGCCATTTGTAAAATCGAACAATTGCAAAAGCCGCTGCGATAACTATCACATTCGCTGTTGTTGCTGCTGTCGCTGCTGCTGCTGCTGTCGATGTCGATGTCGATGTCGGCGCACGTTTTGCCCATATTTCAAATGCTCAAAGTTAAAACTTTTGATATCCGTTTTAAAATTGTTTCACTCTGCGCGCGTGTGTGTGTGTGTGTGTGTGTGCGTGTGCGTGAGCATTTGTAAAGTATCGACTTACGTTTTCTCTTACGTACTTTTTATGCTGCGCTGCTGCTGCTGCTGCTGCACTGTTGCTGCGCCGCCCAGCCAGTGCTGCCAGCTCTGCAGGGCTTCAACACGCCAAAAAAAGCCAGAAATAGCTAGAACAAATTGTAAACTCTAGAAAAAAAAAGCTTTTTATGGTTTTAAGCCAATTTTTGTATGAATTTTTATAGCGACAAGCATCAAATACAACGAAATCAGTCAAAATTCCATAAATTTTGATTTTTTTTACAGATTCTTATTCCTTAATCCGCATTCGAGTCACATCGAAATACAGCTAAATCACAATTTTCATCCGCATTCTGACGGCAAAATAGCTAAATTGGCAACACTGTGCCCAACTGCTTGCCTGCTCACAGCTGGCAACGCCAAATGGGAATTAATATTTAAAAATAACTGTGAATATGTATTCAAAGAGCAAAGGCTCTTATATCTTAATTTGTATATATGTATATATAACTGTGTTTGTATGTATGTTAGCCATTTATTATTTGCTTTATCCCTTGTCAGTTGTTGGTCCTTGGCTAAATGAAAACTAAAAACTTCAATTACCAAAAGCGAAATAATGCGTTTTTAAACCCAAAAAATAATGTAAGAACTGTAACTGTAGCAAGAAATTGTGATAGATGAGGGTATATGGGAATGTTTTTTACGGACCACTTGTTTGTCCCTGGGCTGCTTATAAACAAAGAGTTAACCGAAAAGGACAACGCACCAAAGAAAATGCCCATAAATCAGTGTAAGCAACGCACACACACATACACACACACACATACACACGCACGAAAGGGTTTCGATTGTTGTGCTTGGACTTTCCATGAAATTTCCCAATGGGGTGATTATTTAAAATTGTGCAGCACATAAATAGCATACCGAACGCAGGCAGCGGCCCAGCAGCTGTATAATAAAATCATTTGTATGTATTTGTGCGTATATTTCTAATATAATTGCTGCCAAAAACTTTTTACAATCCAAAGTTTTCGAAAAGCGCGCGCGCTTTGCTATGCGATGTTAGCAAACGATATTCAGCTGTTATCGATACGCGATCGTTGTCTAAGGCGCGCATCTTTAGCTGCTTACGCATATTGCGAACAGTGCTGCGAAGACTCTAGCCAGAAAGAGCTAAATAAATATATTGAAAGATCCAGAAACAAAGCTTTTACGATTTTAAGGACATTTTTTGTTTGACTTTATATCAACAAAAAATCAGTTTAGATTTTTTAAATTATTTCATAAATTTCTTTTAATGTATATTTTTTTCTTGTTCTCAAATTGCATCAATAGCGATAATTAAGCTACAATAATCGCTTAGAAAACATGCAATGTTGACATTTTGTTCACGCTAAAATGAAGCCACTCTATGCATTTTTGCTGTTTATAGCGGGAAAGAAAAGCGAAAAAATCTGAAAAATTGCTTAGAGTATTTTCAGAAGTCATCTAAGTATCTTCAGTTAAATTCTTATTTTGATGACTTTTTTCTTTAGGTCGTTATTCAGAAATCTCTATTCAAATCGCACATTCACCCAAGGGTAAGCTTTTTTCGGCTCTCCAATACCTCAAATCGTGGTACAATTATACCTTCCAAAACATCACATTCTCACATTTTCTTCACGATAAAAGAACCATTTCAATGGTTTCAAAAAAAAGCTAGAGTTTCCGCCTTCTAATGTTTTCGAAAAGCCAGTTCCGACCGAAAAAACAGCGGAAATGGCAACACTGATTCTATGATTCAATATAGCCAGAATCCCGCCTTCCGCTGGTTTTTTAAATTTCCCACAATCAGACTTTAAAAAAGCCAGATCTGACGGAAACAAAACAGAAATGACAACACTTATTCAATATAGCTATCATACCCGCCAGTCGCTACATCACAGCTGACGAGAAAGCAGCCAAACTGGCAACACTGATTGCGAAATGAGTGTTGTAAAATCAAGGCAATTTATGCCGTTCATCGATATTAGCTAACATCTCCGTTGCGCATCTCTAAGCAGCAAAAGAGCGGCATCATTAAACATCTGATTGGATTTAGTTTGTCCAAAAAAGCTGTCGCTGCTGCTGCTGTTGTTGTTGTTAAAAATGTCGACCGAAGTGCCAAAGGCAGAGACCAAGGATGCGCTCACTCAGCTGCTAGACATGGGCTATGCTGAGATCGAGGCACGCCAGGCGCTGGCACATGCCGCCAACAATCTGGAGCTGGCCATACAGTATCTGGTCGGCGACGACGATGCCGAGCAGACGGATGTGGCGCTGCGGCGGCGCACGCGTCGCCGCTGCAAGCAGCTGCGCAGCTGCCTCATGGACAATCCAGCCATAACCGATTACGCCGTCGCAGCGCTAATGAAGAAGCCGCACGCTGCCGAATCGTTGCGTGAGCTGGTCGGCACGCACAGTGTGCTCTTCTTGGAGTCTATGCTGGAGTCGTCATCCGACGAGGAGGAGCCAAAGCAGCAGCAGGTCAAGACAGAACAGTAGATTGAAGGAAGAGAACAGAGCGAGAGAGAGAGAGGCGAAGAGGAGTTGCCAGATCAGCTGTTCAAACTAGATATTAAAGCGAATTAAACGAAAGCAAAAAATAACTGTTGTTGTTGTTTTTCTTTGCCTTTGGTTTTGCTTTTGTTTTTGTTGTGGCGCCGGTCAAGCCACCCTTTGTGCGTGTTTTTTTCGTCTCTTTCAATTTTTGTTGTTATTTTTCTTGCGGTGTTTTGTATTTTGAGCTCTGTCGAGCGCGTCAACCCTTTTGCCTTGATGATTAATGATCGCATTTTTGTTTTATTTTTTTTTTTTACTTCATTTTATTTCGCTTGCTGCTGTTTTCTACTGATTTCAATTTAGCGTTAGAAATTCTACCCTAACCAGAGCGGGATTACCTGACTTTATTTTGTGTGGTGGACGTAAAGAATATTTTGAGATTTATTTATGTAACAAAAATAATTGAATCAATTGTAATAATAGCTAAATATTTTTTTATGATTAAATAATAATAATTTAAATAGTTCTAATAATTATTTTTATTTTTAAATAATTGTAAAAATAATAATTAATTTCAAATAATTAAATAATAATAAATTTTATAATATTAATATTAATTATTATTATTCAATTACTGTAATAATTAAATATTTCTAATAATTGAATAATATTATTTTAAATAATTAATAATTATTTTTTTTTACATATTTAATTTAAAACTATTTTTTTTAATAATAATTATTTAACACATTTATTTCAACACTTATTTTTTGTATAAATTTGTTATTTTTATTTTTATTTTTTTTAATAAAAAAATGTATATATTTTATGAAACTAGTTTTCTAATTATTATTAATATATAACTGCAAATTTTCCAAATTCACTCAATATTCTCATTCACCTCAAATACCTGGATCTCCTGCTCCTTTGACTTATCTAAGTAAGGGTATTTTGTAGTCGACGCTCGCACGTTTCGTGCTACAATTTTCTAGCTACTGTTGAAAAATCCTAATTAATTTTGACTTGCAACCGTTTGCACTGTCAACCGCAGCCACGTAGCCGGCGCTGGTGTCGCCGGCGTCGCTGCCGTTGTCAGCGCTTATCGGTCATTTGATCGGCGTTGCGGCGTACCGCAAAATGTGACAGTGAAGGAGAGAGAGAGAGAGACGGAGAGTGAGGGAGAAAGAGCGCGCGCGACAACCCTTGACGCGCGTAGGCGGCGCCCTATCATTTATCACGGGTTGCAAATGCTTCAAAGTGCCTGTAACTGAGACCCCCCACCCCCTTCCTTAGCGGTGGCAATTTTAAAGTGCACTCGCAGTCATACAATGGCAGTCGCAGTCGCAGTCGCAGTCACAGTCACAGTCACAGCTAATAAATTATGTATTGAAATTGGATATCGTCTTCGTTTGACGCACAATGCACCGCAATTAGACGTGCGCGCGCGCGCGCTCTCTCTCTTTCTCTCTCTCTGTTCCACTGCCGCTCTGTTCCACTGTCGTTCAGTTCCACTACCGCTCTCTTGCGCTCGCTCTTCTTGTGTGTCCCGTTGTCAGACTTGCCGAAATGCATATCTGCTTGTTGTTGTTGTTGTTGATCGTGCGTCCCTTTTGCTCGCTCGTTTACATGTGCTTAACAAAGGCAATCAATATGTTGTCAACAAGCAGCTATTATAATTGCAATAATAATCAAAAAATAAAAAAAAGAAAATGAAAAAAAAATGTAATTTAATTTTTTAAAAAATTTTAAAAATGAAAGTGAAGTATGCAGACCCCGTTGCAGCTACATAAATATGTAATTGCAGCGCAATTTTGAATAAATATACACACTCACATAGACACACACACACAGACACACCCATTCATATATGCAAATTAATTGGCTAGCTGAGCAGCCGCAGCTGAAGAAGCTGCAACCGGCTCTGTCTTCACTTTAACATTTTAACAACACTGGCAGCCATTTTGAGTAATTTCCTGTAAATCGAATCGGGAAAAAAACAATTGAAATGCAGTAGCCTATGCTAGACAGGGACAGGCGACAGGGATGCCAATTTCGCTTTTTTGCCATTAAATCTGACTTTTTTGGATGACCAAGTGCAGGAGGTGGGAAATCTGGACTTTTTGTAAATGTATTTGAGTTTTCTTTGGATATTTTTTTATATTTTTGTTTTGATCAATATTTTAGTATAATAATGTTATTTTTGTGGAATTTATCAGCTTATTTTTTCGCTTTTCTCACCAAAAACAGTTATTTTTCCTGCTGAAAAATTTGCCAACACTGATGCAAGTTGACAGTTAGAAATTTGTTTACTGTAACGGAAATCGAAAATGAAATATAAAAAAAAAAAAACTAAAATACGTTAGTTGACAGTTAGAAATTCGAAATTTTAACGGTGCCCGCAAGCAATTGAATTCAACTAGTTCCACATCAAATCTTGGCCACGGCAATCCCAACCAAATATTCAAGTGGTAAATTTGCATATTTATATATGTATGTGTGTGTGTGTGTGTGTGTGTGAATGTAAAGCGTTTCGGTTTCGATTTTTATTTGCACAAGCGCTTAATTGTGTAAAAAGGGAAGGCGAACGAACGAGCGAGCGAACGACTGCATATGGCTACGGCCAGCAGCTGCTGAGCGCTGCCAATTAATAGATGAAAATGGATTTGTGTAAGAAATATGCGTTACCCATTTGCATGCGAGGACTACAACAACAACAACAACAGCAACAACAACAGCAGCAGCAACAATGCATGCCACTGACAAGCCCCGACCAGAGACAATTAGGCAATTATTTGCGCAAAGGATCAAAACCAAAACAAAAAGCAAAGCCAGCGTCTGTCTGTCTGCGCTGTCTCGCTCACGCACACACACACACATACGCCCAGTCACTTGCACACACACACACACACACGCATATGCATGCTCAGTCCAGTGCTGGCAGTTTAGCTATTTTCGCGTCAGCTCTGGCGTTTCACATACACAGAATGTGGCAGGAAATTGTGATCTAGCTGTATTTTGATGTGACTTAAGGAATAAGAATCTTTAAAAACATTCAAATTTATGCAGTGTTGCCTCTCGATATAAAAATTCATACAAAAATTGCCTTAAAACCATAAAAACCTTTGTTTCTAGAGTTTACAATTCTTTCCAGCTATTTCTGGCTTATTTGAGGCCCTGAAGAGCTGGCAGCACTGAGTCTCATTCAGTCACTCTGGGAACGCGCACAGTGTGGCCAAATGTTCTTCGTTTCGTTTTGTTTTTTTCTCTCTTCTGTTTTGCGTTTGCTTTTAATTGAACATGAGCAATTAGCGTGCAATTTGTTTCGCTCGCAAAAATGCTAACGGTAATCGGCAGCCAGCGCCGCTCCATGCCGCCCACGTGTGCCACGTGTTTTCGGGCCGCCCAAAACGCACTTGAGTAGAATTAATTTTAAATGCTGCGCTGCACGCGGCTAAGTGATTATGCCAAGCCAAAGAGAGAGGAACCATATCTACTCACACCCACACCCACACTCGCATCCATACCCGTTTCCATTCCCATTCCCCATACCCGTTTCCATTTCCATTCATTCCCATTCCATTTGCTTGCTCGCTCGCTCGCTCGCTCGCATGTTTAATTATAATTAAAAAGCCTTGGCTCATCTCCCGGCGCTCTCGCTCTGGCCAATGGGCAGAGCGCTAGCGCCAGCCCGCTCGCACATGCTGCAAACATACATCGCTTACTTTGCCATAAACATTAAAATGGTTAATTGAGTGCTTAGTGGCCGGGCCACGACGACTTGCAGCAGCCGCAGCAGCCTGAGCAGCCTCAGGATCTTGAGCTCATCTATCTGCCTTGGCCATTGTCAAGGCGCGCCATGCACTCCATAATATTAATTATTTTAATTGAAATGTTCATTATTTTACATCTAATTTAGCGCTGCTTGCGTGTGCGACCCCCCAACCTCTAACCCCGACCCCCGCGAACCCTGTAACTCGAGCTGTATATGCGCAGCCCAAAAACAACTCAACTCCAGCTCCATGCTCGGACAGGACGAATCCTGTACACAATGCTCACATGCTTTTAAGCTTTCACTTTGAGGCCGCCTGTGCACAGTGCACAGTGGGCTACGACTGATTTGTAAGGCAATTAGACTTTCTTTTTTTGAGAGTTACGAGGTTAAGCAATTAGGACATATATATTGTATATACAATAATTTTGATTTTGATTATGTAATTTGCCTCTATTTTAATTAATATTATTTGCATTTTTATTTATTGCTTAACTTTAATTTAAAATCATAAACAAAACAAATTTCAATTTAATTTAAAGTCTTTTTTGTATATATAATTTTGATCTTATAATTTAATTAAATATATATATATATTTTTTTACATTTTAACTTCAATTTAAAATCACAAATAAAACTATTTTTATTTTAATTACTATTATTTAAATTTGTATTATTATTTTTTTAAATATTAATTTAATTCTTTTCTTAACTTAATTTTTTTTTATATATAATTTATATATATGTTTTTTTTTTATATATATTTTATTTCAATTTAAAATTTTATACTTTAATTTTTTTTTTTATTTTAAATTTTTTATATAAATTTAATTTTTTTTTTTCAAAAATAATTTTTTTTTTTTTAATTGGTTTTTTTATAATAATATTGATTTTTTAATTTCTTAAATTTCACTATGCATTTTTCTTATAAATTACTTTTATTATTTTAACTTAGTTTGTATATTTGATACAAAAATATTTCTTAAATATATAAAATATAGTTATGTATATTAACATATATATTTGTATACAATGACAAAGCAAATTATATCATTAAATCAAAACCAAAATCTTATCAACATCAAAATCAAAGTTAAGTACATAATTGACTCTCAATTTAGATTTGACCTTTGGTACCACTGTGCACACTGCTAGAAGTTGCTTATTTTTATTTTTAATTTTTTTTTTTAATTTTATTTTCTTTTTTCTTTTTTTGGGGGTTGCTGCATTCGGCGCGGGGTTTATTATAAATTTTTAATTGGCTTTTTATGTATGAATAATGCTGCTCTTTGCCAGCAGTCGTCCTGCCGAAAGGGATGCATTCCAGGGGGTTGTATCTGTGTGTGCATGTGTGCGTGTGCGTGTGCGTGTGTGTGTGTGTGTGTGTGTGTGTGTGTGTGTGTGTGTGTGTGTGTGTGTCTTGGGTGCGTGTGGTATGCTTCTTATCCTAAGTAGTTTGAGCCTATTATTTATGCAGCCAATTCATTATGTGGTTGTCCATGGGCCACGTTTTTCATATTTCTATTCTGTATTCTCTCTGCGGCTTCTTCATCTCCAGCAAATTTGTTATGGACTGCGTGAAAAAGGGGTTAGCGAGCGGGCAGGCAGCCGGGCAGCCGGGCAGCATTCCTGGTTGGGCAGGACTATTATCTGTGGCTGTCAAGTTGCTTGGTTAACCGGCAAAAAAAGAAAAAAAAAACAGAAGCAAAATCAAATCAAATCAAATCAGAGCGAGGTGCAAAATAATAAATGGCTAAATGCCAGCAACAACAACAACAAAAAGTCACGGAACAACCCTCCCGTCAAATATAAAAAATTACATTTTTGTCAACTCATTAGAAACGTGACGATGAAAGCGGTGCAAGGTCCTGCTGCTGGTCCATTTAGCGCTTTGAAAAGGGTTTGTCATTTAATTAAAAACAAAAAAAAAAAACAAAAATAGAGAGAGAAAAAAAAGTGTAAGAAATAGGTAAACTGTCAGGTTGTCCGCCTGGCTCCACCTACAGCGCCTGGTCAGCTTAACAGCCGGTTAACAGTGCGCGCCTACGCACAGGTGTGCCTTAACCGTGCTCTGTTAGGGCTCTGCTGCGGTGCTACCCTCGTTGGCCGGCACCTGCGATAGGCGGCTGGCTGGCAAAAGCCAACCGCTTGGTGTCCAATGGCAGCGCAGCCCCAAAACCAAAGCAAACAGAAAAAAAAATAAACGTTACATAAAACAAAAACAAGAAACCCCCAACCACAAAGTATCTGGAGCAGCGGCAAATATGCGCAAGAGCCAAAACAACCCTCGCAGCAGCAGCAGCAGCAAAGGCAGCGGCAGCAGAGGCAGCGACAGCAGCAAATGCCGGTCTCAGCTATATAGCAGCTGATAAGCCAGTGAGAGAGCGAGAGAGCGCCAGAGCGCAACCACCTAACGACAACAGCAGCAGCAACAGCAACAGCAGCAGCAGCGCAGCAGCAGCGCCAGCAGCAGCAGCAGCAGCAACAACAACAACAGCACACGTTTTTGCCGCTTTTCGGTTTTCATTCATGCAGCCTCGTCGTCGCATTCGTCAAGTGAACTTCGGCGCTGGCGGTCGTGTGTGCGCGCAGCAAACAGCAACTGAAATTACGTTACGCGAATTTTCAAATTTGTCGAGTTTATTATTATTGAAAAAATCACAAAAAATATAACAAAAAAAAAATAATTATTTCTTTTTTTTTTTGGAAAACAAGATATTTATGCAAGTGCTGATATATACACATATATACATATATCTGTGTAAGTGTGCGTGCAACAATATTTAATAACAACAACAACAACAACAACCAGAGAAGCAACAGTCAAGTGTGTGTGTTTGTTTACGCCTTCTCTCTGTGTGCGTGCGTGTGTGTGTGTGGCGCAATTATTTGAAATATGCAAATTTACGAGCTAACTAATTGAGTCGAGTTGAGTTCAGTTCGCGGTTCGCGTGTGCTTTCTGTTGTTGCAGGTGTCGGCCAGTTAGGTTTGCGCGCTCTCTCTCTCTCACTCGTACTCGCTCTCGCTCACCGATCTTGGCGTCTTCTTATTGCCATCTGTACTAATTCAATCAACGGTAAATCACGCGCGCTAACAGCTCTCACACCCACTCTCGCTCTCTCACACTGTTGCGCGCTCGTTCGCCCATTCGCGCTGTTTGTGCAGCGCTCCTTGTCGCACGTGTGCGTTTCGCACTCAATTAGCAGCAGTAGCAGCAGCAGCAGCAACAATTCATAACATAAACAAAACAAAACAAAAGAAACGAAAACAATAACAATAATAATAACTAGAAGAAACGCTAGCAAATTCCTCTGTGCAAATTGTACAACAAACAGCGCTAAATAAATATCTAAAAAAAAGAAGAAGAAGAAAACAAGCCTTGCCGCAAAACCAGAACCAAGGAGAAACAACAACAACAACAACAGCAGCAATAAATACAGGAAGGCAAAAAAAAAGGCCAAAGAGAAAATATCCCCCTACTGCAGGCAGAGCTCGACGATCGCTCGCAACAATTTTCTGCATATGTAAGTCGAAACTTTTGTGCTGCGATCCTTTTAATTAGTTTACTTTTAGTTTCTGCTCTGCCTCTGCCTCTGCCTCTGCTCTGCTCTTGCTCTGCTCTTGCTCTGCTCTGCCTCTGCTCTTGCTCTGTTGTTTATTTTTGCCATTTGTTTTAATTAACGGCGCGGCTGCATTTGGCAGGCCAGAAGCAAACGAGCGGCGCGGCCCAAGAACAACAAAACGCAAATCTTTTCTGTTAATTGCTTCAGTTTCAAGTTTCGCTGCGTTTACGCCAAACAACAACAATAACAACAACACAGACATAACAGAGACTCTCTCTCGCTCTCTCTCTCGATCACAAACAAAAACAACAAAAAAATCTAACAAGCAAACAAACTAGAAAACTATTGACGAATTCCAATTGGGAATATGCTAAGAATTTCGCGTACGTACAAGTTAAAAGCTTTCTTGGAGGTCATTCCCAATTAGCAGCGGAATTCTTATAAGCATCCGCAGTTGTTAGTTTTGTTTGTGCAAAAACTTAAATTTAATTTTTCAATTTAAATGTGTTAAAATTATTGCAAAAATATGCAAAAAGTGCGCAAAAAAAAAACAATTTCAAATCAAATTATAAATATTGATTGAAAACTTTTAGTCATAATTGATTGAATTGACTGATAAAATATCAACGTATTATTTCTGTTCAAGTTCGTTAAAAAACATTTCTTTTATTTATAAAAGGCTTATATTTCTTTTAGTATATATACATACATATATATGCACTTCTAGGAATAATCATGCGATCTACTTTCATGCGAGCAAGAATTTCAATAATGTTATTTGAAACCCCGCAATAACATATTTTTCCTTTGTTTTCTTTATTAGAACTGAAGAATTTGTGCAGTTTTTTTTTTTTTGTTCTACTCAATTTTCATGCGCTGTTCGCAGAAAAGTAAAGGGTTTAAAAGTTAATATTCTTAATCTGTATCAATATTATTATTATAATAATTATATATATTTGATCTGTATCAATAGATTAGGTAATATTGTATGGCTTTTAGCTTTAAAGTTTGCAAATGTTCCGCTTTAAACACATTTCCAATTGCAAATGTGTCGTCAAGTACCATATAAACTTACATTCTTATTAGAAGTTCGTAATAAGTCGAGAATTTTTCCACATTGCAAATATTTTCAATTGCAAATGTTGTTCATAGCCTTAGAAACTTAAATTCTAATTAGACTTTCTTTATAACTCGAGCATTGCATTCTCATTGCGAATATTTCCAATTACAGATGTCTCCCCGATATCATAGATATCATTCTATAAATAAGTTAAGCTTTGTTTCTCTTTGCAAACTTTGCATTATATCAATTGTCACTCCAATTAGATTTTGCCCCAATAAATCTAACTCAATTTTACATTTCATTTATATTTCAGCTACTTTCGTTAAATATAAATTTGCAAATGTTGCTCTATAAACATATTTCCCATTGCAAATGTCGTATAATACCATAGAAACTATCATTCTAATTAGACTTTCCTAATAACTCGAGCTTTACTCCCCATTGCAAATATCCCCAATTCCCAATCACATAGAAACGGTCACTCCAATTAGATTTTTTCTCCCAATAAATCAAACTCTATTTTGTTTACATTCCATTTGTATTTCAGCTACTTTCGTTGAGTATTTTTGTTGCTCTTTCGATCAGTTGGAAAGCTCTCAATTGTAACGCACTCTCACTCCCTCTCACTCCCTCGCACTCAACTCTCCAACTCTCTTTTCGTGTCATTTGGCAATATTTGTGCTGTTGCTTTAACAGACGCGCAGTCTATTAATTAGTTACCCTTTTTATGCTGTGTACGTGTTCATGTGTGTGTGTGTGTGTGTGTGTGTCTGTGTGTGTGTGTATTTCTGTTGTCAACCCCAGCGATCTTAGTTATCATCTAATTGCAAATTTTACGCATTTGTAAGCGCTCGCTTGCTCTCTCTCCCTTGCTCGCTTGCTCTCTGCCTCTCCTCAGCTAAACAACTCTCCCACAGTGGAGACTTCGCGGCTGTACTGTTGTTGTTCTCTGTCTGTCAAGCGGGCCATTAATGCCAAATGCGTGTCTGTCAAGTTATAAACTCAGACGCTGGGCGTCTCGCCTGTTTGTGGAGCGTGTAAAGTGGAGGTGCAAAAATAAAAACAAAAACAAAAACAAAAATAAGAAAAACAAAAGCAAAAGATATGTAAGAGAAAAAAAAAAAACAAGAAAAAACTGCAGCGAAGTGCATTGGTTCAGTTAACATAGCCGCCGACTAGCGACTCGCGACTCGCGACTTGCGACTTGCGACTTGCGACTCACGTTGCATTAATTAACATTTAAACAATAATTAAATTATTCATACAAATGTGGCAAATGTAACCGAGGGCGGAGCGGCAGTGGGCTGGAGTGGGGGCACCTTCATCAACTGGCAACTGGCAACTGATGCGGCCGCCGATTGCGTCTGGCAGCAACAGCCTATTAGTATGGCTTATTGCCTCGGCTACCGATCCTCTATCCACCTCCATGCCCTTCCTCCACATTTCGCCTTAAGCTCCTGCCTCAGCTACGATCTTATCGGCAGCAGGGCGCGCACGCGCACCTCGCGGCTCACACAGTAGCAACAGCAACAGCAGCAGAAGCAGACGCAACAGACGACGACGCACCTACATCTACATGTGTACATCTGTATGTGTATGTATGTATGTACACATACGCACACACACACACATACACACACACTCACAGGCAGTGACTCCAACGCCGCATCTCTCATGTGATGCCCAGCTCTAAGAACACTGCGCAACTAGGATTGGGTCTTTGTTGTGGCTGAGGTGTGAATGGGAAACGATTCTAGATGAGAGAGAGAGAGAATGATAATGTCAACAAGAAAGAGAAAGAGAAGGAGAAATAGAAAGAGAATGAGAAAGAATATGAGAAAGAAAATGAAAAAGAAGAATGAGAAAGAGAAAGGTAAGGAGAAAAAGATATGAGGAAAAAGAGAAAGGAGGAAAACGAGAAGGAGATTGACTCATAGTAAGGGAAAGAGAAAGGGTAAGAAAGAGAGAGAGAGAGTGGGAAATAAAGAGAGAGAGAGAAAGGGAAAGATACCGATAAATGAAAAGAAAATGTGAAGGAAAAGGAGAAAGAGGTAGAATAAGAAAATGCCATAGAGAACGAGACACAGCAAGCGAAAGGTAAAGAATGACAGAAGGAGAAAGACATATAAAAAGAATGAGAGTAGGAGAAAGAGAGAAAAAGGAAAGGAAATGGAGAAGTAGAAGGAGAAGAAGGAGGAGAAGGAGATGGACAAGGAGAAGCAGGAGGAGACACAGCGAGAGAATGAGTGAGAGAAGCAGAATGAGAATCTGAAAGAGAAAGAGAGAGGGAAACAGAAATAGACTGAGTATGAGAATGTGACAGAAAAAGAAATGAAGAGAAAAGTGAAGACGAAGTAATGAATCAGCAAAAGAAAGAGAGAATATACAGATATGGGAGAATAGAGAATAGATATATCAAGATAACTTTGGTTAAATATGAGAATTACACAGAAGAGCGATATCTACATATATATGAGAATCCCTCTCATTAGGTACGAGAATACGTACTCTCTTTTCAATTTCTAAACAGATAATATTCAATTCAATTTTACTTTCTTTCTTTTCTGCTCAGTCTCTTTCTCTCTCTCTCTCTCTTTCTCTCTTCATACATTCGCTTAGTTTGCATCAATATTTTGTTGCCCAGTGTAATTGCCACACATTGTGCTGCGGCCTTTTAATGCTAACAACTTGCTTAGGCAGCGAGCACTTCAGGCTGCCCCATCCCCGACCCCTGCCCCTGCCCCGTGGCCCTGCGCCGTTTGGTTACTCCGCTAGCAGCTGCTCCCGTTGCTCGTCCGCTCGTCCTCGTTCGCCTCGCTGTAATCCTTTAATTTATGACACTCAACGGAGCTGGAACTAGAACTTGGACAAGGGCTGTGCGAGGGATTCGGCCGCCTCCATGACAACAATTTGCAAATATTTTATTAATAAATGACATTGCCCAACTAAAGAAGGGATAGAGGGAGCGAGGGAGAAAAAGAGAGAGAGAGAGAGAGAGAGAGAGAGAGCGAGAGCGAGAGCGAACGTTGCATCGCCTTGCGCCTTGCGGCTTTATGCAGCGAAGCATGCAACAACTTTGCTGCTATATTAAATTAAAAGAAGTAAGAGTTCCCTAGATGAGACTGCTCGACTAGCCGATGCTCTGTAAGTTAATGACTCGGAAGCTGACAGCAGAAGATATATGAAATTCTGGGAAAAACTTCAACTTGCTGTGTGATCAAACTTGTTATTCATGGGAAGATGAAGATAAATCGATATAGATTTCTTATCGTTTTATCGATTGTAGTTCGAGCTATCGATTTATCGATTGTAGTTCGTATTGTAGGAAAATTTGTTATAAAAAGAGAAAGCTCTCTCTATACTTCTTCTATTCTGTTTCATCTCATGGGTTTCTCCATTACTTCTCATCTTTTCTACTCTCTAAGGGCAAAGATTGTTGGGTAATGAAATAATTCGATTGATATGCTATATATAATGTGAAAAACCGTAAAATATGTGAAATTTGCAGCGATCCGTTGCAATTCATTTAACCACGAGCCGAACCCTAAACCAAATTAGTTTGTCCAAGAAACAACTGCTTCTGGGAGCGAAAGATGAGCCATATCATATTTTTCTTACAAAAAGAGCTTGAATTGAAATACCTTTGAAGCAAATCCAAGCCACAAATACTACGAATAATGAAGGGTATAGTGCAGTATATACTCTCTATGAAAAACGAAATTTCTGTGGGTTTAACTTCATTAACTTGCCAGATATGCAAATGAAATGAAATTGAATTGAAAGCAGAAAAATCATAGTTTTTTCTAACAATCAATCAAGATTAGTGAATGTCCTAGATTAAGGTTATACTGCAGCTATAAATGAAATTAGTGTTATATATATATACCTTCACAAGCCAGGGTATTATCAAAGTGTGCTATAATTGCAATTGCAATGAAGCAACTGAGAATTGGCAACGGTAACTCGAGCAACTCGCTGTGGATCAGGCAGGGACTGTCGGACGGACGGACGGTCGGACAACCGGACGGTCGGACTGCCGGACTGTCTATAGGCCAGTTCTGTGGGCAGCAATGCGGCGCGTGTGTGTTGGCTGGCAAATTGAAATCGAAAAAGAAAACTCGTTAATTAAAAAGTTAACATGTTGGTTTGACCAGAGCCAGAGCCAGAGCCGGAGTCAGAGCCAGAGACGACTCTCAATGCTGAACTTGGCTTGCAATTGGTTTTATTAATAATTAAGAAGCAGCGTCAGCGCTCATCATCATCATCATCATCGTCATCGTCATTATTATCGTCAGAATTGTGGTTTCGACTGCAGCCGTTGCCTTATGCCACAAATTTTTCCTGACATCTCCGCCGTTCAACGGGACACAGGCAAAAAGGGGGGGCGGGGCACAGGGCGCAGGGCGCATGCAGTTGCTGAGGGCTGTCCGGACCCAGTTTGCGTTCCTGTTGCCATTGTTGTTGTTTGTCAAAGGAAGTGCGTCGCGCCAAAATGAAAAATGAAGTGCACAACGGCCTCTCTTTCGCACATAATGTGTTTTTATTATAATTTCATTAAAGCACACACAAACACACACACACATACGGAATTGCCTTGTTCAGGGGGCGGAACGCGCAGCGCGTGAGGGCTTATTGAAACACAACCTGCAAAATGCAGTAGCAAAAGGATATTTCACGGTTCGAACTTTGCTTGCGTGTGCTTCATTTGTATAAATTTATACTCCATTTGCAATGTTAAAGCGGCCATATAGGACATCTAGCTTCTTTATAGTCCTTATAACATTGACTTTTGAAATTTACTTGGAAATTGTTATTATTTAATTAGTTGGAATGTTTTTTTAGATTAAAATTTGATCAAAAATAGTTAAATATACTATATACATATAGATGCTCTGCAAATTTCCACATTTTCTTACTCAATTCATAAATTTTCTAATAATCCCATTAAAACTTACAACAATTTCCAATTGGATTATATTATTGAATGTTTTTTTATATCAAAATTTGATCATAATTAGTTAAATATACTATATACATAAAAATAAGTATATCATATATATGCGCTGCTAATTTTCTTACTCAATTTTCTATTAAATTCTTCAATTTTCAAACAATCCTATTAAAACTTACATCAATTTCCAATTGGATTCTCATTGCTAGCTCACGACTTTTCGTCAAGTTATCTTATGCATTTCTTGCATTTATAACTATCATACACTCTCTCTCTCCTTCTCCCACTCTCCCACTCTCTCAATTAACTCTCCAAATTTCGAGCTCTTCAGCTCAATTGCTGCTCTTGCTTTGCCAATTGCAATGCATCGCGCTGTTTCGCTCACACGCACACGCTTCCACTCTTGAATCATTTGCACAGATTCTTATCTGAGCAGCGCACGCACCTAAACGAACTGCAAATGAATCGACAGCCGAAGAACTAGCCGAACGACGACGACGTCGTCGCAAGCCGAAGGCCGAAAACGCAAAGCTCGTCATTCGCTCAGCGCTGCTGCTGGCGGGTCCTGCGCTCGCTGGTTTTTTTTTCGGTTTTGTTTTTTTTTTGTTTTTTCGTTTTTTTTTTTGTAGTCGTTTTCTTTATAATTGGTTTGAAATTAATTTGCCAATTACACGATCTCACATTTAATTGGCTTACCCCGGCGGCAACGGCGAGGAAGACGACTCGACGACTCAACCGACTCAACCGACTCAACCAACTCAACGACTCAACGACTCGACCACTCGACGACTCGACGACTCGGCATGGTGCGTACGAGCGGTTGGCTGTGGCCCTTTGCCTGCTGATGATGCTTGTTGCCCTTTTTTGTATGTGCGGTCTGCGCTGTGTGGTTGGGTTTACGCTTCGCTTGGTCCCCATGGTGCGCAGATCTTTGCGACGATCATCATCATCATCATCATCAACAGCAGCAGCAGCAGCAGCAGCAGCAGCAGCAGCAGCAGCAGCGGGAGCAGCATCAGCTTGATCAGATTGGCAAACATCATCATTAGCCGAGCGCTGCCCCTAAACATTGTCGCTTTCAATTTGAGTAAATGAAGCAAACAGTGCGTGCGACATTCGCTTTATGTGCCGACAGTCAAATCAGTCTCCCTCTCTCGCTCTCTCGCTCTCCGTCTCCCTCTCTGTCTTTTAGTGTATCTGAGATCAGTCGCTTATCAATTTGCAATATGCATTTTTGCATAATACGGCCAGCCTCCCATACTAAATTGTATGTCATTCGATCCAAGCGAGGGGGGGCTGGCAGCAGGGAGCGCATGGGGCTTACGCGAAGAGGGGCTTGGCAGCCGGCAACTGGCAACGCGTTAATTGGGTTGAACGTACCGCGCGGATCTTTTGTTGAATCCGCTCTCGTATGCACATACACTTGCACTTACACACACACACACACACACATGCAGTAGTGGAAACCAGTTTATTCGGATTTCAGTTTTCTCAGTTCTCGGTTTTCAGTTTTCAGTTTTCAGTTGGCCAACAATTTTAACTAAAGCCTAAACACTTTTAGTTAAAATGCCAATTAAAATATTTTTTTGACTCTCTCTCTTTGTCCCTCTTTGTCGCTCTCTCTCTCTCTCTCTCTCTCTCTGCCCCATGATCGATGTGAACTGAGCCTAAGCTCTGTTGCCCCTGTCGCAAATAAATGCAGATGTCAATTAGAGCCTCATTAAAAAATGCGCAAAAGCGCAAACTTTCAACTCGCAATTTGAGAACGCAGCAACCCCGCCGCTCCTCCACCCCCGCCCCTGCCGTTCCCTCCCCTCCTCGATCCCCCCCCTCACAAAGTTCTCGTTGCCCAGTTTTAACACACTCATGTCGCGCGTCTCGTCTCCGTGTCTTCGGTCTAGTGACTGAGTTTCTTGCGCTGCCAGTCGCCAGCCTCCAGCCTCCAGCCTTCTCCAGCTTGCGACTCTTGACTTGATTCTGTACATGAGCATCACTTGCACTTTTGTTTGAGGTCTCAGGACTCGGACTCGAACCTCAGACTTTGACTGCGACTTGGAGTTGGAGTTGGAGTTGGAGCTGGATTTGGACTGAGTAAGGCTGCCGCATTCCGACGCTCAGTGCGCACAGTGTGTCAAAAGTTAGCGGTAAAGGCTTAAATTTGAAAAGCTTTGATTTGAGCTTAGTTAAATTTAATTTTTTTAATAATTTTTAAAATTATATTATATTATTTGAAGTGTAGAATTTCGAGTACTTTTTCAGTAAAGCTTTTGAGAACTGAGCTTTTTTCTATAACTTTTAAGGAATTTCTATATGCATTGGAACTTTTGAGTATATCATAGCATAAACTCTTGTATGTTCCATAATGAAAAACTAATACAAAATAATATTCTTATATAGAGAAAACATTATCTTTCAATAGAATTTTTTATAGAAAATTCCTCAAAAAAAGTTTCTTAAAAAAATACCAAAAAAAGAATTAATAAATATTTCAATATATATTTATTTTTGATTTTTTTTAAATATTTATCTATAACCAAAACAATTTCTGTCAATAGAACTTTTATAGGAAATTTCTTAAAAAAAAAAGAAAAGATTTCTCAAAAAATAATAATATCAATAAATATTTCAATATATATTTATTTTTTGATTTTTTTAATATTTATTTATAACCAAAAATTTTCGTCTCCATTTCATTGACCATGCACCACGGTGCATGACTGTTAAACGCTCTGCGTTGCGATGCGATGCGACAGCGCTGAGTGAAGGTGATTTAAAAATTTTGTCACATTTTCAGTACAAAGATTTTGGTATTTTTTAATGAGCTCTCGGGGATTCTGAGGCAGCACCAAGCCAACTCGAGAAGCTCAGCTTTCAGCCAGGACAACGATCGGCGCACAGGTCTCTGACGGCGACGGCGACGGCGATATTGGACGTTGCTTTCGTGTTGTGCTTTATTTTTGTTGTTTTTCATTTTATTCTTTTCGTTTTATATATATATATATATGTATATATATTTTATATATATTTGTATTTATTTTGTATTCTTTCGCTCGCTCCAAAGCGGTTTCTTGGTATGCTGCCTGGCAAAAGTGCAAATTTTGTTGCATGTCCGCGCGGCGAGCTGTGCGTTTTTTTTCTCTCTTGATTTCGTTTTATTTTTATTTATTTATTTGTATTTTTATTTTAGTTATATTTGTATTTGTTGTTGCTGTGTCGCTTCTTTCTCATTTATATTTGGTTTCTTGTATTTAAATTGTTAATGTGATGCTTATTGTTGTTGCCGTTGTTGTTGCCGTTGCTGCTGTTGCTGTCTTTGGGGAATTAGCACTGCTTTGTTGTTATTGCAACTTGTTAAAATTCCGCATTGCGTCCGCGCTGCGGCATCGGCTGGCTATATGTTCATGTTCATAAATTCAACACGCCGCGTGTCCCATTGCCTGGATTTATCATCATTAGCGCACAAATTGGACGCATCTGATGTTATTTGCCAAATATTTGCCTTGCGAAACCTATATCTATTTCCACTAACATGATTCTTATGCTGCTTCTTCTTGTTAATTTTTTTTGCTTTAAGAAATTCCAATCAGAATTTGCTGATTCTCATTATGAAATCTTTGGTTTTTTTTTTAACCTAAATGAATATACAAAAAAATTGAGTTTACTTCAATATCTTGCCTTAAGTTTAGCTTCGCTTCGATTTCACATTCATAATCAATTTTGTTGTTTGTTGTTTCAATCTGTTTATAAAATATATCACATATATATTATTAATATTCTATAGTAACTCTTCACTTCAACTGAACTGAAATATTTGGTTCAATTCATAGTTAAATAGTTTTTTAAAGGCGTAAAGCTTCTTGCCTTGACTTATATCGCTTTAAACAAGCTTACAGATATGTCAAATGTTAATGCTATGTTAACTAAACAGAGCTTGTTCAACAGTACGATGTAGTAACGTAGTACGATGTAGTACTACGTTAGCTTAATAGAGATTAGGCAATATGCAATGTTAACTTAACATAACTTGCACAAAAAGTCATATGTGACATGTTAAATTTACAGAGTATGTACCATATATTATATGGTATGTTAACTTGACAAAGCTCAAATCGACTTACACACCAATATCTAGTATATTAAGTAAACTTAACAGAGCTTGAACAATATCTATTAGTATTATGTTAAGTTAACAGAACAGACAATATATAGTATACTATGTTAGCCTAACAGAGGTGACACAGTATGTTAGTATGTTATGATAAATTAATAGAAAATGAATAATATCTAGTACTATTATGTTAACTTAACAGAGCGGACAATATCTAGTATGCTATGTTAGCTTAACAGAGCTGTCCCAATTAGTATGTTGTTAGTATGTTATGCTAAATTAGCAGAGCTTGCACAACATCTTAAGTGCTATGTTAACTAAGTACAACTGATACAATATGCAGTGTTACCTTAACAGGCCTAACACAAAATATGTCAAATGACATGTTAACTTCTTAATGTTGACATGCATAGAGTATGTATGCTATGTTAGCTTAACGAAGCAGACATAATAACTTATATGCCATGTTAATCTAGCAGAACTCTCACAAACAAATAGCAAAGAACCAAAATGCATAAATTCTAAAAGATTCTGTTAAAGCGCTGTTAGCTAACAGCGCGCCTAACGCTGCGTATGCGCAATAGAGAAACAAAATATAAACAACAACTGCAACAGCAGCAACATGCAGCGAACGTGCAACGTAATTAATTAACGAATTAAAAGCGTATGCAACAATAATTATAAAGCCAAAAGGCAATTATGCAAAGCAACAACAACAACAACAATCAAAAGAGGCTAAAGCAAAATAACAATAAAAAAAAAAGCAAACACAAACGAAGCCACGCAATGCGGATGCAATTGTTGCTTGTTGGTTGTTGCGGTTGCCGTTGTTGTTGTTGTTGTTGTTGTTGTTGCAACGCATTAAATTAAGTTGCCAAAGCGCGCAAAAAATGGAAATTACATGCAACTCAAACACACACACACACACAACACACACACACACACTCATTAGAATTAATTGACTTTCCATAATTGAGAAAACAATGCGGTGGCGTTGACGACGACTTCAACGTCAACAGCGACGTCGACGTCGACATCGACGTCGTCTAACTACCTACCTGCCTGGCTTTGCCAGCCTACTTGTTATATAGCTGCTTGCACTAACACACACGCAACGGCGGGCATGCACGACTCGACAGGCAGCTTGACAACAGCTTAAGCTGCCAGCTAAGCTAGAGCTATGGAATTTCAGCTAATAAGACTAGCAATGTGTGTGTCTATAGTTATTAATCAGTTAGTGTTAATATATAAAAAATATCACAAATTTGTTGGACAGTGTATGCCGAAATGCAGCGCAATGAAATGTTAATCAGTTGCATGGGCATAAGGGCCCGTTAAAAGTTTGCTATTTTAATTGTTTTTATTTTATTTTTTATTATATTACGCGCATTAGCATAACAGCAACAACAACAACAACAACAACGAAAAACAAACAAACAACCATAAAAGTTGAGCTGTTGACTGTGGGTGGTTGCTTGACTTGGCTAAGATTTGGGCGTGTGCAGTGGCTAAGTAAATATATATATATATATATATATATATATATATATAATGTTATACATATGTTATATATATAATGTTATGCATGGCTAACAGAAATTTAGTGAAAATGCATTTAGCCAAGCGCGTAATTCAATTTCATTTTATGCAACTGCAACAACAACAACAACATTAACAACAACAACAATAACAATAAGATTAATAACAATAGCTAAAAAAAAAAAAATTAGCAACAATAACAACAGCAACAAACAGCAACAACAATTGGCACAAATTGTTTAACGCGCCGACGGCTGCTCTCAAATTTGATTGCCTTAACTAAGCAGCAACAGCAACAGCTCGGATGGGTCGTCATGACTAAGCGCTACTCTGTTAAATGTAAAGAAGAAGATATATGCCAGACAGAGAACTGTAAAGCTGACTTAGGCCTAGTCTTCAAGCAATCTAGTGGCTTTCATCTGCTGATATAGGCAGTCACATATAGCACAATAACATCCGACCGCCTTGAGTTATAATTTAACAATGCCTTTATGTAGTAAGTGAACGTACATAGGGAGAGCGGCATTTCCGCTCATATAACTTCAACTTCAAATGATTACTTGTTCCTATACAATATAAACATAATCTGCCTCTAGTGAAGACATATCATAATACTTGATAAGTTGAGCAGAAATATAGAAAAATAACTTAAATTACAATATCAATTTTAAACAATTTCCTGATAAACTTGATCAGAGCAGGCCATAGAAAGATATGTGTATGAAATTTCATACAGCCAGCTCCTAAAAGTTTCAAGATAAAGCAAATGGACAAAGAGACAAAAAGAGAGCCGAAAGAATGGCTAGATAGACAGAAGCATAGATCTATGAGTGACTTAGCCAAGTCTGATACTGATCAGGCACACATATATATAGCTTAAAGCTTGCCATCTTGCTGCATTTCTATATACCCCTTTGTCAATGGCTATAGGGTATACCAACTGTAAAATTGAAAGAATGACCGAAAGAACTTACCTTAATCATAGATAAGTGCATAGGAATTATATAAAAATTGAACTCAGCTGACTGGCAAACTAAGCCACCCACTCTGTGCACATTATACAGGGTATATTTAGTTTAATTTATCATTTGGTAGCTCATTTGTTGGGCCAAAACGCTGGCGATCGTTTTAATTAGACCATTTCTGTGCGCTGCCAGCAACAGCAGCAACAGCAACAACAGCAACAACAACAACAACATCTGCAACAACAGCAACAATCCTGGCAACTGCTGCAACAGCAATGTTGCTGTATTTTAATTAAGCCTATTTAAAAGGCGCGACAATGTTGCCAGTCATTAATTTTTTTTTGTTTTTTTTTTTTTGTTAGTGGCAGCCACTAAAATTTGTGGCATCCAGCCCACAAAATTGTCACAAACGAAATGCATTTGTCTTCTTCATGTGCTTTTGGCAGAAAGAACAAAGCGTAGAAATAAATGCAAATGACAAAAATGTCATATAATTTGCTGCTTAATTAATGAGTGGGTCGCGAGCTAATTAAGCTTAATTATTTTTAATTTTTAATTAGAGCTTGGAAATTTAATTAGCAATATTTTGTGTTTTTAGTGGAATCTAAATTAATTTAATTATATTTTTAATTAATAATTAACTATATAATTAATTATATATAGCATTTATTAAATTTTATTAATTAATTAACATCATAAATTAATTATTTTTTATGTGAGTTGGAATAAAATATATAATTAATTTAAAGCTATATTTTAGATACTAAAAATATTATAAAATTAATTGAATTTAAAATAATTAATAAAAATAATTAAAAAAGTTGTTTAAATTGTGAATAATATATAAATAAAAATAAATTATTAATTAATATTTAAAACAGTTTATAAAAAAAATGTAAAAAATATTTTAAATTAATTTGCTTAAATTTTCTTTTTATTTAATAAGTCAAAAAAAAATTTTTTTTTTTAATTTTAAAAATTTTTAAATTAATTTTAAAAAAATACAAAAAATTAGTTTTAAATATTTTTTTAATTTATTTTTTTTACAAATTATTTTATGACTAAATAATTATAAATTTATTTATAAATTATTTAAAATATTAATTAATTGCTTATTTATTTATAAATTATTTGTATATATTTATTATTCACTTTTTATATATTTATATATATAAGTATTATAAAACTTGACGAACAGCTGTTCTACGTTGAATAGAGACGCCTTAACACTTGACCCCAATAAACATCAATTGATGCTGAGCACAAAGTAGAGATGAAATGAAATACTTTATGACAGGTTCTCTCAGTCGACGTTCACGACGTTTTGCGTAAATGCTGATTTTGATTGAGATTGTCTTATAATACCAGAAATGTTACGATCAGATCTATTTGCCATGTGCGACGATTGGCAAACACAACAGAACAAAACGAAATGCAAATTGATATGATTTTTATAGAGCAGAGAAGCTAGTAAGCTGCACAGATATAGATATGCATACCCTATCTATATATATATATATATATATATTCTAGTATTATAATTCAAATTGGAGAGAGGCGAATGTGAATTGAGTCAGCGCTGATTGCGTTGCATGTTGTTCAATTTGTGTTGTTGTTGTTGTTGTCGTTGTTGCTATTTGGATTACATAGATTTACACTTAAGTCATTGCCAGACGATGAAAAAAAAGAAATAGTCATAAGATCTAAGCATAACATGCCGAATATCAAGTACTCTAGTCGAACTGAAGTTAAAATATTGATTTTCCTTTTGTCTATAGGAAATATAAACAAACATTGGCATTATTTGTTGATATACCCATAAATATCTCAAGTTGCTCTATATACAAATTTAGACTAAGATATTATTCGATTTGATATCAACATGAAGTTCATTTTGCTATAAACAAACTAAGCTCGCCTTGAAGGAAAACATGAAAAATGTTTATAAAAACGTTTTTCACTTATATTTTACGGTTGTTGGTGGAAGTGCTGAAAATACGGGAATGTATAATTAAAATAATAATTAAATAATAAAAAATAATATTAAAATAATATTTAAATAATATATAAAAAATATATAAATAATATGTAAATTATATTTAAATAATTTATAAAAAATATATAAATATTATAAAAATAATATATAAATAATATAAAAATAATATATAAATAATACTTAAATAATATATAAAAAATATATTTAAATAATATAAAAATAATATATAAATAATATAAAAATAATATATAAAAAATATATAAATAATATATAAATAATATAAAAATAATTTAAAAATAATATATAAATAATATTAAAATAATATATACAAAATATATAAATAATATAAAAATAATATATAAAAAATATATAATTAATATAAAAATAATATTTAAATAATATAAAAAATAATTTATTAATAATATAAAATCTTTTCCTTTATATACTATATATACTTTATACCATACTTTATCAATAATTTCATATATGTAAATCCACAACAAGAGTTCAGCTCGTCTGTTGCCAGTTTGTTCACAGACACATTATACCCTTTGGCTAGTGTATGCGACAAGACATAAAACATATTGATTACTAATCAGTTCGAACTGTCCGATACACAAATAGCTCCATGTGTCTCGCGGGTAGACCGAGCCGTGATAAGGCACATTTCGATTGGCTATAAAAGTCGATCGAGTTTTTTTTTAGAGCGCTATAATTGTGATCAAATATATCTATATATATGATCATAAATTTATATACATATATATAAAGCTATTTTAGGAACTGTTTCTAGTTTATGTAGAAAGTTGACAAAATGCTTATAAATAGCTTTTAGAGAGTTTTTTTTTATAGATGTGGCTAAAGGGACGGATTGGAATGAATTTCTTTTTTTTTTCAAATTAAATTATAATAAATATATTTTTATTTCTATTATTTTTTAATTTAAATATAACAAAAATTAATTAATTTTAGTAATTTAAATTGATTTTTTTCTGATATATTTAATTTTAAATTATTTTTTATAAATATATTCTTATTTCTATTATTTTTTCAAATAAATTTCTCAGAAAAATAATTAATTTAATAATTTTAATAATTTTTTTTTCTGATATATTTGATTTTAAAAATAAAAATAATTAAAACATATTTTTATAAAATAATTTAAACTAAAATAATTAATATAAAATTTATGTATTTTATTTATTTGTATTAAAATTATTTTTCTCATATATTTAATTTAAAAAATAATAAAAATAAAAATTTATTTATATAAAAAAATTTATATGCAATAAACTTATTTTATTTAATTATATTAAAATTATTTTTCTAATATATTAAATTTTAAAAAATAATCAAAATAAAAAATACTTATATACTAAATAAATAATTAATATTGTTTCACAATTATTTATATTACAAAAAAAAAAGAAGAAAAAAAAATTGAATTCTAAATTAACTTGGCTTTGATTTAAGTACTTCACTGAGAGAGCTCCATGTGGCATGTGGCATGCGGCCAGTGGCATGTGGCATGCGCGTCTCATCAGCTGGCCCGCGCTGCTGCTGCCTTTGGAGCTGTTCGCGTTTTAGCCAATTATCGATGCAGGCCATGAATTGGCAGCCAACTGCCAACTGCTGACTGGGGCACCCAGTTGCCAATTAGCCAGGCGCAGCAGCGGCAGCTAGCTTTATTTTTCTTCTCTTTTTCTTTTTCATTTTTTTTTTTTTTTTTTAATTACAACCTGACTGCGAGCGCCTAAAAATGTTTATTGAAAACTAAAACTCGAAATTGAAATTGAAACTAAAAACTAAAATAAATAAACAATGCAAAGGCAGCGCAAATGGGCCATTTAGTGCATTCATTAGCATTTATTCTAGTCACACTTACAACAACAAAAACAACAACAACAACAATCACACTATCCACAAGATAGCGTTACATGCATCATTACTACAATTAAGTCAATATTTGCGCACCGCAAACTGAGTTGTAAAGGCCAAGTCAACGACGCCGATGGCTCTTGGCTCTTGGCTGTTGGCTTGTTGGCTTGTTGGCTCTTAGCTCTTAGCGCTTGGGGTCTTAGCGCTTGGCTGCTGGCATAGGCAAGAGCTCTGGCAACGTATTAACACATATTCATCATTACACTGTGCAACAAGTGGTGGTGGCTGGTAATAGTAGAGTGAAGGAAATTGAAGCTGGAAATGGAATATATCTAAAATTCTATATATTTTTTATTTAATTACTAAAAACTTGTGAGGGAAAATCTTATAAATTTTTATATATTTATTGTTTATTTATTTTGTTAATAATTTATTTTTTTGACTATTTATTTATTTTAAAAAATATTAAAAAAAATTTTTTTTTTATTTTAATATTTCTTATTAACTTACTTTTTGAAAAATATTTTTAAATTATTTTAATATTTTTTTATAGTATATTTTTGTACTTTTTTTACTTACTATTTATTTATTTTTTGTTTATATTTTTATTTATTTATTTATTTAAAAAAATATATTTATTAATCATTTTTTTTTATTATTATTTTTAATTTTATTTATCTTTTTTTTATTATTTATTAGTTTTTTTAAATTTGTTTATTTTTTGCTTAATTTTTTTTAAATTTATATTTTTATTTATTAAAAAAAATTTTGTTAAGGAATATTAAACTGATTCATTAGACATTATCAAGTTTTAATTGATTCTAATAATTGGAAATAACAAAAAAAAATTATGAATATATATTTTATTATATTCTTTATTTTATACAAAATATAGTTTCATTTTGAAATAATTTTGATCATTATAAACATACATATTTTCCAACAAACAACAGAGCAATCATGCTCTAACCCAACTCTCCCCACTTGAGTACAACAAAAAACTCTCCACTTTCCTGTAGAGTTGTGTGCTTCAGCTTGTGTAGCATAGTGTTACTTAATGGCTAAGCGCAAAAACTTTTCATTTTAGAAGCCTACACACATGGAGAGCATAAAACTGAGAGAGAGAGCGAGAGAGAGGGGGGAGAGGGGGTTAGAGGGTTGGGAGCAGGGGTGCTATGGAGAGGCGTGTATGTCTAAAAGTAGTCATCATTAAAATTCCAACAGTGACACACAGCAGCTAAGCAGGCAGCTAGGCTGGCTGGCTGGCAGGCAGAGGCAGGCGCTGGCAGGCGCTGGCAGGCGAGTCGGTAGATTGCTGTTGCCAGTGCAACTGCAACTGCAACTGCAACTGCGACAATGGCCAACAAATCCCCAACTGGGCGGCCAACTAAGCAAACACAATGGAGAGCCAATGTGGACGCTGCGCTTGTTTCAATTTTCGTTAATTATGTTATGAAAAAAATAAGAAGAAGACGATGAAGATGAAGACGAAGACGAAGTAGAAGCAGCAAGAAACAAACAAACTAAATGAAGAGTGAAGAAGCCGAAGATCAGTGCAGTTGCAACGTGCAACTTAATGAGTGAACACTGAGAGCGAGACGCCCAACCAGGCAGCCAGCGAGGAGGCGACTGCTCAAGATTTATGGCCAGGCACACACACACACACACACACACACATAGACGCCATGGGCATTATCAAAACTGAGAAATGCCAAAACCAAGCAAACAGCCCACGGGCTAAACGTGGGCGTTGAGTTCTTTAGTCTTATTTGACTTTTGCTTGCTGCTTCTAATTAGCATTGCAACTGAATGGGGCACGTTGCACACACACACACACACACATATGTGGCTGGGCGTCTAGCTGATCTGCAGGTCAGGCCAGACTCCCGTTTTTACCTATTTAAGTGACAAGCAATGCTAATTACGGCGCAGCTACGCAAAACATTTGACGCACAGCATAGCAACAATGCAGCTCATTAAGGTGTGTGTGTGTGTGTGTGTGTGTGTGTGTGTGTGGAGTACCAATTGCATTAGTTAAGCCTATTTAACATTGGCTGTTATGGGCAAATATACAAATTAACAGTTGACTGTTAATGTTACGCACTCGACAGTTGAGTAATTATGTTATTGACAGCAGTTAGTTAGCAGCTGATGTTAATGCCAGCATGCTGTTAAGCGTAAGTTTGGCATGTAAATGCTAACAGCACGCCCATGCCCCTACACCTTAACAGCATTATGTTATGGTCCAATTCCAATTGGAGAGCAGTGGAAATGTTAATTCACAGATTACGCATACGTTCAGTTGCCTTGCAGTTATTTTTTTCGTTTGCTCAAGTTAATCACTTATGCTTGCACTTGGATGCAGCTATGACTGTATATATTTATATATATATATATATACTTATATATATATTTATTTTAATGAAATGTGCGGCAATCGCTGGCTGCCGTCGCCGACTTTAATATATTTTTTAATTAACGCCTTTTTCTTAGTTGCTCGCTCGTTTGCTTTCATTTTATTTTTTCTTTTGCCATTTGTGCTTTCTTCTTCTCTGTTTTTTTTGCCCGCTGCAACTGCGCCAAGTGCATTAATTGTTAATTAATATTTGCCGCTGCCGCTGCCAGCAAATGCAATTAAAGCGCAAAGCGCACAATTAAATTATTGAATTGCTGCTTGCCTAAGTTGTTGTTGTTATTGTTATTTCTATTCTATTATTCATATGTAATTGGAAGTATTATTATTATTATTATTATTATTTTGATTTGCCTGTTTGTTGGCCCCTCGATTCGATTAGTTGCGCTGAGACAATTCGCGCTCTCATAAACTTAACAGCGTCACCAGAGGTCGTCCACGCCACGCCCCGCCCCGCTGCGCCGCCCCTCGGTGTGTGTCTAATTTAAATAGAATAACAAACTAATTAGTGTTGATATATTTATTTATATTTATTTTGCTTTTGTTTTTGCTATTGTTTTTGTTTTTGTTTCTATTCTCTGCGAGCAATCACGATTGTTTTTTTTTTATTATTTTTTTTTTCTATATATTTTAATTGAAATGCCTGCGGTTTGTTGTGCTCGCTTCGCAATTGATTTATTGTTAATAAAATTTTGCTATTGCCTTGTTAAATGTAAATGTGGCCCGATCTGACTTGCATAAGTAATCAATATGCTAAGCACCCAGGCAAACAACAACAACAAAAAAAAATCAAATGAAATAAATATAAAAAAAAAAATAACGCACACAGCGCACAGTCGTTTATTAATTACATATAATTCATCCAAACGTTAAACATTAAGCAAACACACATGCAAAACGATCAAGTCGCAGCTCGAATGCTCTGCTCTTATGCTAATCACATTGGATTATTCTGTTATTAACAGCAGCTGCTAATTGGGCATTTGAAATTTCCCTCTCCACTGCTGTTAAGCCTCTGCTGGCGCAAAGCTTGCAGCATAGCTGTGCCGCAGTGTGTGAGGGTGCGAGAGGGAGAAGCAATTGGAAATAACCAGACAATTTAAATGGCAACGCGCGCAAACGCAAAACGATTAGGCTAGAGTGGGAGGCAGAGAGTGAGAGAGCGCGCCTTAGCTACATACATACATACATACATATGTACATATGTCAGCAGCATGCCAATTAGCCGGCCTGCAGTCAGCGCTGGCAGCGACGTCGCGGCGACAAGTTTCGTTTCGAACTCAAATCTCGTATATTTCGGTCAATTGCGTTTATTTTTAATTATATTTGTGTACGATTTTTATGAGCGCTGCTCTGTTGTTGTACTTGTCTTCAAATTAATAAAACTGTGCTATTTTTAGCATGCAGAGAGAGAGGAAGAGAGGGAGAGAGAGAGCGAATTACACAACTGCTTAACAGCTGATTTTTCATCAACATAATTGCTGAGCTTTCCTGTGGGCGACTTTTATGATTGATTGATAGCGCGCGCGAGCGTGTGTGTGTGTGTGAGTGTGAGTGTGTGTGTGTGTGTGAGTGAGTGCTCGTAAATGAATTAGCGTTAATCAGTGTGAATGAAAGCTCGTTGCATTTTGAGTGTGCGTCAATCAAATAAAATGATATTTTTAATAGCTACGCTAACTTTTTGATGGATCTATTAAAGATCATACATATATATACATATATAAATATACATACTCCCATCTATACCCAAATCTCACTCTATTTACACACAAACCTAACCACTTCTTACCATTTTCCATCTCTTTCTAGGTAAGTGTCGCAAGCTTTCAACACTAAAACAGGTGAAAATTCGTCAACATCATGTATGTACGTACGTAATACAGTTACAGTTATAAACAAATTATATTAATTTCATAGGCTTGTGCGTCGCTTATCAGCTTGAGACGCGCATAGAGCGGCGCTATCAACAGCTGAGAATCACATAGAACGCACTTAATGGCTTAACGCTCACTGAGACAGTTGTCACATTTTCATACGTCTGACCACCGCCACCGCCACCGCCGTCTATTTCGTATCTCTTTCGTCTATTTCGGGTCTTATTTTGTTTTGTTTAGAGGTTTATTGTGTCATAAAAAGCGAACGGCGACAAAAGCCAGCGAAATATACCAACTAGCAGGCATTTTAATCAGCCAACAAATATACTTTGCGCATATTTTAAGGCTAATTAAGCCGCAAATTATGGGCGAGTTGTCAGCGCGGGTCTTCGCAAGGCTTAACAATCGTGTCGCTACTTAGCTTCGGCTCTTTGCTGGCATTACGGGCGCTACGAGACATCAAGACATCGTCAAGGCGTCCAGAGCTTAAGGCTTAACAACTAGAATTTAGAATTTAGAATTTTATATTTATGATAGAGTTTCTGAGTCTATGTTGTGTATTATTACTATGATCTTAACTGATTTTTACCTCTAAATACTGTAGAGTATTTAAAAATAAATCAAGAATCTTTCCAAATACTTTGTAGATCTGTAGTATATACATATGTGTAGATATCAGAAATGAATAATCTATCTATATGATATATACCCCGCTTGGATGTTCTATAGAATCAAAATCTACAAAGTATTTGGAGAGATGTTCGAACTTTTTAATACTCTACAATTTATAATTCTCTAATTTCTAGTAACTTTTCATCTCTTATCAATATAGCCCCTGAAATTGGAAACGGAAATTTCTGCATGCTTATAATATAGAAACTCATATATATCTATATAACTACGATGTCTATATAGCTATATTTTGATTGAAAAAATCTTTGAAAATTGATCATTTTCTGGGAGAACAATTTTTGAAAATTTGTTTGGTTTTCCTATAAAACACTTTTCTGTCCCTCAAGAAAACTGATCAAAACTCTACAAATTTCATTTCCCTAATTCTAAATAGAATTCCAATCTTACATACTTACAATTCCAAGCAGAAGAATACATTTCCAATTGGAATCATATGTTCTATAGCAGCTCTCTAAATTCCTCACATGTATTTCCTCTACTATATATCGTCGATAGTTTCTGCTGCTCATTTCATATATATTTGAATAGCTTCATATGGCTTAGCTTAGCTTAGCTGAAATTGATTAATTGACTTTGTCGTCTCATATCTAATAATGCCATTAGTGCCTAGGCTCAAGCACATATAATTCTTTTTGGGGGCGTCGTGCTTTGCTTTGTTGTTATTGCTCTTTAATTATTATTATTTTATTTTATTTTTTTTATTTTTTTGGGCGTTCACTATGACGTTGGGAACGTGTAGATAATAAAACTAGTTGGGGTTTTTTTACAATTTTTTTTTTACAATTTTGCTTGTTTTTATTTCATTAGTTGTTTTTTTACAGTTTTGGGTGATATCACAGGGCCAAGTTTTTGGTTAATTACGCAAAGTTCAATTAAATTTAATTAAATATCGGCAAATCGCAGAAATATCTATAAGTATGCACGTTAGAGAGGCGGCCCTGCATCGCCCCTAGCCACTCTCCACTCTCCACTCTCCACTGTGAGCAAGAGGTGGGCCCATTAAATGCAACACTGACAAAATTAATTGCCACTTTTTCGCATTTGGCAGAGCAACAAACGAAAATGTCAAGAAGACGAAGACGAAGACGAAGACGAAGACGAAGACGATGACGATGACGAAGACGCTGAGAAAAACGAGCAAAAATCAAATGAAAAAACAAACAAAAATTATGCGCCAAGCATTTGGGCCAGTGGAGGGCCAAAGCTAAAGAGCGCGCCGCCGACTGAGCTAACATTAAGAGAGAGAGAGAGAGAGCGAGTGCAGAGTGGGGAGAGTTGGAGAGTAGCGGTCGTCGCTTGCATTGCAAATTAGCAATTGCTGTTGCTGTCGCTGCTGCTGTTGTCGCTGCCGCTGCTGTCGCTGCTGCTGCCAACTGAGCGGAAGTCGCCGCAAATTTGTGGAGGAAATGAGTTTGGCTCGACGCTGGAACTTGCAGCCGATTGAATTGAAGTAAGCGCACTTCGCTCTCCTCTCCACCTCTGCCCCTCTGTCTCTCTCTCACACTCTTTGCGAATGGATTAGTTTGAATTGGTTTTTCAATTTGTCACTTGGCAGCAAAAGAGAGCGGCCAGCCTCTGCGCTGGGAAGTCGAACAGCTGTTCGAACAAGCAACAGCAGCAGCCACAGCAACTGCATTAGCCAGAGCTACGGAATCAGTTAATCTTGCCATAGCCCACATCCCAAGCGGAAGCAGCCCCATTACAGAGCATTATTGCTTGCAATTAACAACATTAGCTATAGATTGTAGTTGGCTAGAAAATATATATATATATGTACAAATGTATGTATATCTTGGTTAATTATGTATATCCCAATTGGCATTTTAAATATCCCAAAGCGCTCTTGCACATATGCCCAAATGGGCATTTTAAGTTTAGGCAATTTCAAATATCCCAATTGTAGACTTTTTACATATTTCCCAATACATGAGATTTCAATGGCAGAACGTTTCGAATTGTTGTATAATGAATGATTTTTGCCTAAAACTAAGTATCCAAAACTATAAATATATGAATGATCATTATCATTATCATTAATTATCATTATTAGGCTTAAATATATACATACATATGTAATTCTACATATATGGAAAATTCCAATTGTTGTTCAACTTAGCCAGCGCACACTGTACTTTTGCATAGCCATGCAACAGAGTTGACACATTCATTAGCATATTTTTTGTTGTTCAATGGCAACTCTGTTAGTGTCTATGGCCATATGCATAACACATTAGAACATCTAGGCAAACTATATACCCTTACCCCCTTACCCCTCCCCCACCCCTTTGCCCTGCTACAGTTGAGTTGGCATTGCTGCTGCTTGCTAATGGACAACATGTTGCACGCTTCAAAGCGTTGCATGTTTTTGTTGTTTGTTGTCAACTGTTTCTTTCTATTGTTGTAAACAACAACAACAACAACAACACACACACACACAAACACATAAAAACATTATGTCTGAATCATGTTACAAAACAATTTAGCAAACAAACTGTCAAAAACATGACAACTTAAAGCGTTGCCTGAGACGCGTCAGCGTCGGCGTCGACAGCGGCCGAGGCAGCGACAGCGACATCAGTTATGCTGCTGCCGCTGCTGCTGCTGCTGCTGCTGCTGTTGTTGATGTTGACGTTGATGAGTCGAGCACATTGTAAATGACATTTGAGAGCGCAAGAGTGTAGAGTGATGTGTGTAGAGTGTGGAGATGGAGAGTGGGAGCGGGAGTGTGAGTGGGTGAGTAGCCTGCTGACCAGGGATGCTTATTTCGCTTTTTCCCCGTCAAATCTGACTATTTTTGTTGAGCAATTGCGAGATAAATATTGAAATTGCGGGCAGCTGGAAATCTGGATCTTTTAGAAATGTATTTGACTTTTTTTTAGGCTTTTTTTTATTTTTAATGGAGATTTCAAAATAACAACCTTAAAAAAGTGAGAATATTATAAATATAAAAATATTTCATAATAAATTATGTAAAATTTAAAAAACTATAGATTTTATGCCGGTTTGGATTTTTTTTTGTGGCAATTTTTCAGCTTTCTTTTCGCTTTCCTCCCCGTTAAAAACAGCTTTTTTCCTTTTGTCATCCCTGCTGACTGCTTGTCTGCATGCCTGCCTGCCTGCCTGCGCCAGCCTGACAAATTATATTTGTTAATTTCGCTCACTCTACACACTCACACACGCTCTCACTCACTCTCCTACTCTCCCACTCTCCTACTCTCCCACTCTACCACCACTCACACTCTCTGCGCTCTCGTATGCAAATCCCTTTGCGTAATTAAATCAAAGCGCCAGCCTTAACGTTCTCTTTGTTTTGTTGATATTCTGTTGATGCCTTCGCGCAGCTTTACGGTGTTGGTTTATTATTTTCTTTCTCTCTTTTAGTTAAGTCATATAATTTCTTTGAACGCTAAGCTGCCAAACGCCCCAAGATCAAGCGCCGCATGCCGCAAAATAGTTGCAACTTTGCCTGCAATTAAATGCAGCAGCAGCAGCAGCTCGCCTGGCAACCCTTTTGCCAAGACACGCTATGCCATTAAACACGCACACACACACACACACACACACACATGTGACTTGATGTATATACATAACTGCACATGATAATGTCATAAAATTAAATGGCCACACTTATTGTTGCCGCTGCCGTTGTCGTTGCTTTAATTAGAGTTTTTCCAGCGCGCTGTCGCTTTAACAGGCAAAGAAAATTTCCTTTGCCTGGGCTGCTATAAATATTATAATTATCAAAAAAGTGCAGCGAGCGACGTCTACTACGTCCACGCTCACCGGCGACGTCGACGAGTAATCGTAATTGAGTTAATTAACACGCCACAAAACGCGCCAGGCGACGCTCAAGCGGGATATGTGCACACACACACAAACACACACAGAAACACACACACACACATTCGCCTACATGCCAACAAGTCAGAGCGAGATAGCAACAGGCAGAGCAGCCTAGCGCAGCAGGCATTTAATTGCTTGTACAAAATAATAATAACAACAGCAGCAACAAAAGGCAATTGCTGTTGTTGCTGTTGTTGTTGTTGTTGTCGTTCACTCTCTCAGAGAGGCGAAGAGCGCAAATGAAGTGGAGAGCAGTGCTGGCAACTCTACAGGGCTTCGACAAGCTAGATCAACTAGGCAAAAAAAAAGGCCAGAAATAGCTAAACAAAAATGCAGCTATAACACAATTTAAGCTTGCAAAACGTCAGAGCTAGCGGGAAAATAGCCAAATTGACAGCACTGCTGCAGAGCGTGAGCGCGAGCAGAAATGTTAAAGTTAACATTCTTGCGTCGCATAGGACACGGCGAAAATCTGTTAATAAGAATGTAAAATCATTTCGTTGGAATTTATTTACATAAAGTGTGTGTGTGAGTGTGTAAGTGTGTGTGTGTGTGTGTGTGTGTGTTTATTTGTGTGTCACCCAAGCCTTGCCACACAGCAGAGCTTGTGCTGCAAGTTGTTGCACGGCAAAATGACAAGGCTGCAAAACTGATGACTAGCACTTGGACAGGCCAGCCTAAGCAACAACAACGAACAACGAGCGAGACAAAAACAACAACAACAACGACGACATCAACATCGAGGACAACAACAACAACAACAACAACAACGAGGCAGAGAGATCATTAAAAGTCCAAAAGCAAAACAATTATGGAACTCATTGAAGCCAATTATTAATAAAAACAGCAGCAACATCAGCAGCAGCAGCAGCAGCAGCAGCAGAGTTGCTGCCAGCGCAACAAGTGGCAAGTGGCCAACAGTAGCAACAACAACAACAACAACAACAACAACAACGAGCAACGGCAAAAACTGAAAGGCCTGCAGCAAGAGCGGCCTTCGTCTTCGGCAAACTCTGCTGCTGCTGCCGAGTGTGTGGCACAGTAGCAAAAACACAACAAAAGACATGTGGCAAAAAGGGCAGCAACAACAACAACAACAACAACAACAACAGCAGCAGCAACAGCAAACATTGTTAATGAAGCTGCTAAGGAATGCAGACACAAAGAGTGCAGAGTGAAGAGCGCAGAGTGAAGAGCGAAGAGCGAAGAGCGCAGAGCGAAGAACGGCAAACGACGAACGACAAAGAGGAGGAACTGGGCGTGGAGAGCCGCGCACAACTTCACACATAAATGGGAGCAACATGTTGCCAGTGTGTAGATGATGTTGCTGGCGTATGCGGCGAGGGTGGCCACGAAAACTTAACTCAACTCAATGACTTGGCAAGTAAAATGCGATCAAAGCTGATTTTTCGATAGGCAGCAACGTTGCAGGGGAACATTTTAATAAGAAATTTCACTGGATTAACAGATTTATTCTTATTGGAATACATGTATATTGCAGAGATGAATTTTTGGAACATTTAATTAACAGCAAATTTCCCTAGAATAATAGGGCAATTCTAATTGTCATTTAGGTATATTTTGTTAACAGCGGGAAATTTCCCCTAAATATAAAAAGGTATTTAAATCGTGTTTTTGGTACATTTAATTGACAGCAACAAATGTCCCTTGAATAAAATGGTTATTGTCATAGGCATTATGGCATATTTTAATATGGCAACAAATTTCCCTGGATTATTAGCGTCATTCCAACAGGCATTTTGGTACATTTAGTTGATAGCAATAAATTTCCCTTGAATATCAGTGACATTTCTATTGGAATTTAGGTATAATTTCTCAAGAGCAACAAATTCCCCTGAATATGAGGGCTATTCTAAAAAGAGAACAAATTTCCCTAGACTATCAGAGCCATTCTAATTGGAATTCTGTTACACTTAGTTAACAGCAACAAATTTTCGTTCAACAGCAACAAATTTCCCTTTAACATAAGGGCTATTCCAATCGACATTCAATTGGAATTTTAGGGCAATTGCTAGTCTGTCTATGTACACTACTGGCACATGGCAAACTCATGTGGCGCACCTCGCATATGCAACATGCTGTGCCATAGTCAATGTCGACAATTAAGTTTGTAAACTGCACATAAATGGCCGGGAAGATGTCGCCAGCCAAGCGGCTTGCTGCGAGTATCATGGCCATGAGATGCTGCTTAATAATGTCATAAAAATTAGAACGGCGTATTAATTGGCAAGCAAGCAGGCAGGCAGGCAGCCGGGCAGCCGAGCAGCGCAGCAACAGCAGTCAGGCAGCGCAGCAGCAGAGAGCGCAGCAGCAGCAGCAACTGCAAACTGCAATTGGAACTGCGTGTGGGAGCGCAACATGTTGCCTAGTTTTTATGTTGCTGTTGCTTTTGTTGCTGTTGTTGCTGCTGTTGTTGTTGCTGCTGTTTGCACTGCAATTTCGCGCAAATAAAATAAATTGGCAGCCAATTAAGTGAACGTCGCTCAGCCGCATATCAGAACAAAAGCATAAAGGCAGCAAATTAAACGAAAGGCGCGAGCAGCGAAACCCAAACCGAAAAGGAAAAAGTAAAACGAAAAACGACAAAAAAAGGAAGGGGAAAAAAAAGAGTGCAAAAAGAAATGCATGCACAATAATAGGCAGACTGGCGGACAGACGGACAGACATAGCGGAAGCTGACGAGGGAAATAAAGAGAGAAAAAATCAAATTTAATTAACGGCGCAATGCCTAAGAGTAAGAGAGAGAGAGAGAGGGAGACGGCGCTAATCTAAGCAGCCCGAGTTGAGCCTTAACAGCCGGCAAAGCTCAGATTAATAAATGCCAAATGCATGTTAACAGCAGCTGTAAGTGCGTCTGTGTGCGCTCGCTTAGTTAGCCAATTACACGACACAATCTTATATGATCGTGCAAATTGTATTTTTATTGCCAATTATTTATTTATTTCGTTTAGAGAACGACAATGCCGACAGTTCAAAATGTTATGATATGGCGTCGCAGCGCTGCGTCGACATTTTGCATACACTCACTGTAAGCGCAGATATTTCCCAAAGGCACAAAAAAAAGTACCACTTGCTGTTGAGAGTTTAGAGAGAGGGAGAGAGCAATAAGTCTACATACGCTGTTAAATGATATCGTGGGTTATGCAAGAAGCCGTTCCACTGTTAACTTAACAGATCGCTTTGCATAATCTGCCATTACTCAATCGTGTGCAGCCCAACGCTTGCTTAGCATTCTTCATTTCTCCAAATTTCTAACATACTTATGTTATGTTAGTCTCCATGCAGTGTATGCGCGCTGTCGACTTGCGCTTAACATTAGGCGAGGCTCCCCTCGCTGCTGTTTGAATTCTGAAATGATATTCAATTAATTGTCATTTTGTTGTTGTTGTTTTTTTTATATACTTTTTTTTTTTTGGCGCTGTTTGTCGTTTTGTTAATTATTTAGCGAGCGATCATTATAAATTTGTGTGCAAATAGTTTTGTCTTGCATCAGAGCACGCTGGCAACAACAATGGGGCAGCGTCGCGGCGACGCGTCGTTCATTCATTAATTATCAGCAACAATCTATAAGCTTAATTTGTATTCAATGCAATTAAAAATGAAATTGTTCAGACATGCGGATTGTTTAGATGCTTATTAAGCTGTCGCTGACTGCACTAGACTAAAAGATACCCTGTAACGGGCTTTTAATCGAACTGAACTGCACGCGCGCTGTTAATTGGCCTTGCTGTTAAGTGGCAATGTTAATGTTGACGCATTTAACATGCTTATAAAAAATTTATATAAAAAGCATTATTATGCATTATCTGTTTTATTGCAGGCTTATTTTTTATGCTCAAATAAATATTGCAAAAACCAAAAAAAAAAAAGATTCAATAAAATGTCATTGAAAATAATTGCGAAATTAAATTAATTAAACGTTGGGGACACAAAGCAATTTGCATATGATAATTCACAATAAAAATGCCGCACGGATAGATAGAGGTGCGACAGGTGAGGCTAAAGGGGGCGCGACGGGGGCAAAAACAAACTCCGGCGTAAATAACAGTCGGTTGCACTTGAGTAATTTCGCATAAAACATAACCAAGTAGAAAGGATATTAATAAACCGACGTAAACCACACACACGCACACATACGACTGCATTTGCATGTGTGCGTGTGCGTGTGTGTGTGTGTGCACATGGACAAGTGGCTGCCATTGCCAGCTCTGCGCGTTGTTGTTGTTGCCATCAAGTAAATCAGTGTCCAATGTGTAAATAATTTCCATTTGAATGAGCAATTGTGCATTTTTCATATACAGACAGACACACGCACACACACACAAACACACACACAAACACACACGCAAACACACACACACACACACACACATGTACACATGCGCCGCTGCGCTTTCATTTGCAGACGCGACGCGTCGACGTTTAAAATCGCATGAAATTTTATTAAAATGAAGTAAATATGGTGTAAACGTGCTGATAAAACGGTTCGTGCTCAGCTATGTAGAAGAAATGAATGGGCAGCAGCAGCACAGCGACGTCAACTGCGACGTCGACAGCGGCAGCAGCAGTGCCCTTTAGTAAGCGCTGGCAGAGAAGCCAAAGTTTAAGCGCAGCTTTTGTCAGCAAAAGAGAGACGAGTCGAGTCAAGTGGAGAGCAAGAGCGAGAGCAATAGCGAGAGAGAGTGGTGTGAGGGCAAGTGGTGGTTAAGTGCAAGCGATTATATTTATATACACATTGCATATATGTGTGCATGCGTGTGTGTGTGTGTGCGTAATTATGGATTGAGGCAGCTAGTGATCAATGCGGTCGGTAATCACAGTTACCAATTAGCGGTTGAAGCAGTTGTACGCACAAGTATGTCAGCTTGTACATATGTTAAATTATACATACATACAGACATGCAAGCAGACATAGGTACGTGCATAAGTATCGTTAAGTTCGTCAAGTTTTTAGGCATTTGCTCGGCTTTCTTATAGTACATTGTTGCCCGCATGCTGCTGGCAGCCGCCTCAGCAGATGCTTGCCGAGGCGGCGCAGCATAAAATCGCTTATGTAAATAGCCATGCAAATAGGTGTGCCCGAGAGAGTGTGTGTGCGTGTGTGTGTGTGTGTGTACATTACAGTGGAATGCAAGCGACACAGCTGTGTGTGCATGGCGCAGGCAGTTGCTCTGTTATTAATGACAACACAGAGAGAGCGAGAGAGAGAGAGAGTGAAAAAGCACATTGTCCTTTGTCTCGGTGCGTGCTGCTGTTGTGTGTTGTTGTTGTTAATTGTGAGAATGATGCCAGCCAGTTAACCGTTATTTAATGTGCACTGTCTACAAGGGCCCGAAATGCGCTACGGCAAATGTAATTAACTGTAATGTTGAGCAGAGCTTCTGTGTGGCCACTGTATCAATACACACACACATACATACATGTGTGTGTACATACATACATATGTATGCATGGGCTATTTGGTCAAGTGGAGAGCTGCTCGCATTGTTTTTGCTGCTGTTGTCGCTTTATCTTCAACTGGCAAGCAAATTAAAATCATTATTATCATCATAAATGCTGTAAATGGGCGACGGCAGCTAAGTGTTGGCCAAACATTAATTGACACAATTCTACAACAACAACAACAACAACAACAATCACAACTATTGCATTGGCAGGCGCAAAATACGTGCAATCAGTTTTCCTCTTTGTTTCTCATTCATCATTATCTGCTTGAGTAGCTCGCACTCGCTCGCACCTGCTGCCATTCGGCGCACGCTGTTTGTTTTAATTAATTAACAGCAAAGCTTTATTAGCCGCATAACAGAACTAAACTAGTTTAAGCGTTTCAGGCCTAAGTGTTACACTGAGCGAAAAATATAATGGGGTAATAGGGAAAAAAATTAATATACATAATATATAAAATATAAAAAAATATATATAAATAATTTTATACATTTAATAATAAATAATAAATAATAAAATAAAAAAATATAAATTTTATATATTTAATAACTAATAAAAAAAAGTTTTATATATTCAAAAATTAATTTTAAAAAATTAAAAAATAAATTATATATATTTAATAATTAATACAAAAATAAGTTTCATATATTTAATAATTATAGTAAAAAATTAAAATAATAAATTATTAATTAATTTTGTATTTTCTTAATATAGAATTGATAGAGTTTTTCTAACAGTGTACAGAGAGTAGTCAAAGGTTTTTTCGTACATAAATTCTATTTATAGCTAGCTAAAAGACTTATTTGATTTTTCTATATTTATGTAATTCATATAGAATTTTGTTCAGTGTAGAGTTAAGCCTTTTTCGTAGCATAATCATATCTACAGGCAGTTAAAGGATTTTTGCTCTTTTCTTTATATTATTTATTTATTTATTGTTATTTCTTTTGGCCATGGCTTATTCGTTACGGTGTTGCCATCGTCGCCGATCAGTTGACAGTTTCAATTAGGCTTTAACACTCTGGCAGCTCTGGCACTCTGGCTCTGGCATGGCTCCATTTGCAATGCTGGGGCGCTGTTGGCTGCTGGCTGTTGGCTCTCAAGTGGCTGGCAATTACGTTCAATTAAGTTGGCCAAGTTGGTAACGGATGCGGACTGTGCAGTTGGCCAAATGCGTTGCGTCTGTAATTAAATGATGCTGCCTCCTCCTTGGCCGGCATGCCACCTAATCATAAGTGATATACCAAAAGGAAATGCTTTTCAAAGCGCACCTGCAGCTGGGAGCTGGGAGCTGGCCAGTTGGCTAGTTGGCTAGTTGGCTCTAGCTCTTCGAGCCACTAATTACATTGATTCTTAGACGATTGCATTGGCAATGGACATGCCAGCATTTGCAGTCGATTTTTTGTTTCTTTTTCTTTTTATTTACTTCTTTTTTTTATTTTTTTATATTTATTTTTCTTGGCTCGCAACGTCAACTTAATTAATTGTGCGTCCGGCCGCACGCCCGGACTTTAGTTTTTTTTCTCCTTTTTTTTCTCTTTTCATTTTTATGCTGTTTTGTTTGGTTAGTGCGAGTGCAACTGGTTTGCAGCAGGCAGCAAATGATCAGCGATCGATGCGATCGTTTGCAATTTCTATTTGCGCGCAAATTGCTAATTTTGTGGAAAACACATTAATTAGCGCAAAATAAGCGCGGCAATCGATGTGGACGCGATCATCAACACGCCTCGCGGGCTATTTGGTGAATGCCCCCTTTGAGCGGCACGTGGAAATGCAAGCAAAATGCCATCCAGTCACAGCCACAGCCAATCACAGGCGAGCTTCAAAGCTTGTCAGCAAATATATAAACGAAGGAAATTTTATAATTTCCCTACTCTCTTTTGGTCCCCACTTCAGAAATTCCTTTCGTCTGTCTATTGAACTGCAGTCTGCAGCTAGCCTCGCTCTCTCGCTCTGCACATAAGAGAGCGGAGTGGAGAGCTTGCGCTCTTCGTGGATGCTTTCACCTAATTAGCGCCGCTTAACGGCAACTGCATTTGGCATTGTCTGGCAATTAAGCAGCACTGTTTGAAGTTGACTGCGCCCACAGTTCCAATTGGAAGTGAGCGAGCGTATTAGCGCAGTGGGCTTCGCACATCACAACGACAATTGCGACGTGAGCGACGTTAGCGGTGCAGTCGATGGCATCTCGGCAACGTCTTCGCTGCTCAGTCCATAAAAGCGCAATTTGTCGTAATTGTTTAAGCAGAAAGAAATAACAGCAAATGGCCAACAACAACAACAACAACAACAGAGTGCACATAAAACAACTTAATAAAAATTCCACTGCCGTGTTGTACATCAGTTGACAAGTGGAGAGACCGAAGGGGGAGACTTTTGTTGGAGAGCTAGCGAAATGTGGAATTGTCGCACAAATCAAAACGTTGGCGCAATGTGTCGCTGACGCGGCCCAAAATGATGTTGGGAGCATGGGCGGGGCAGGGCATGGAGAGAGGGGGGCGGGGTGATTTGTCGTGTGTAGCATAAATCTCACTTAGAATCGAAGCAAAAAAAAAAGAAGGAAAATCTGTACAAATAGATTAACAATAACAAGAGTAACAGCAGCAATAACAGCAACTACAAATGCCCTGCCCCATATGTTGCCGCAACAATAATAAACACCGTATGAGCGGCAACAACAAGGCGCATAAATCAAACACAAGCGAACGAGAGGGTCGCGCGCGGTGTCAATTCTGATTGCATGTGGCAGCATTTGCTTTCTGCCTCCCTCACCCTCTCACTCTCCCTCACCCTCTCACTCTCCCTCATCAATTTTTTGTTGCTGTTAGTTATTGAGATGGAGCGAAACAACAACAACGTTAAGCTTTCGATAGCACTAGAACAGGCGTCAACACAAACTCGACACTTACATACACACACACACATGCACATAAACAAGCATAAGCAAACACTTTTGCACTCTCACAGCGTTTTTGTAGACTCCGCCAAAAATTGTGCAGGCAACAAAATGGTCGCTAACTGAAATGTTCAATACACAAGAAATAGAAATAAATTGCTTAGCTCTACAATTTTAAAGTTTCGGCTTTTGTATAAATATTTGTTTAGTAAAGTTAAGCTGCTAAGTTTTTTGTTTATTTAGAAATGCATGCAATATATACGTTGCAAAAACGCTTCCTTTGGTTTTGTCGCCCTGCAAAACACAAAGAGAGCGAGTTAGAGCGGGTAGGGGAGAGTTTAGTTAAAGCTGCTGCCTGTGACAGTATAAAGTGTCAAGTGCCAAAAAAAAACAACAGAGGCAGCTAAAGAGAGTCAGCTATATGTGAGAGTACATAGCCTAGCATAGTGTCAGCTCTCGCTCTTGCATGTGTGCATTTGATTTTGATTGGTATTTATGGCAGTTTAAGTACATTGAAAACACGAAAATTGGGAATTCTTATTGGAGTGCGACGACACATGTTGCTGACAGGACAAGGCGAAGGGGCGGCACATGAGCAATGGGCGTACTATAATTAAATCAACAACAACAACAAGGATGACGACAACATAAAAAATTGCAAACGTTGCCATTTAATTGTTGGCCTGGCCACTTAAAAGCTCGTTTTCTGTTTCAAAACTTTATCTGGACTACAAGCAAAAAACAAAAGAAAATTATATATATATAAATATAAATATATATGTATATGTAAAGGAAAACCGTTAAGCATGAAACAGGCGCAAAGTTGTGCTTGCCCGGCATCGAGCTGCTGCCTCAGTCCCATTCCATGCGTCTCTCTTGTTCTGCCGCCTCCATTTCGTGCCTGGCTTTGGTGACCATTTCAGCTCTGTCTCGCGCTTGCTCTCCCACTCTCCCGCACTCCTGCTCTCCCACTCTCCACTCGCCATTCTCCAACTGTGCCCACTCCCCTTGGCTGTGTCACGTCTTCGTTTACATTTTTATGGTATAAAAATTAAAAATGAATTTTGATTGTTTTGTTTACCGTTGTTGCTGTTGTTATTGTTGTTGTTGCTTTCTTGTCGACTTCTTGTTGCTCTGCTTCTTCGTGCCTTGTTGTATATATTTTTGTGGCATTGTTTTAGTTTTTCATATTTTCATATCGCGTACTTGAACTTTTTTTCCCAACGCTTTTGTTGCCTGTAATTTGTTTTTGTTTTCGGCTCTTTACTGTTTTTTTTTTTTTTTTTTGTATTTATTTCTCTTTGTTTTGCATAAATTTGGTGTACCTGTTTATTTTTTTTTTCGTTTTTCTTTTTAATTTGTGCGCGGAAGCCTTGCATGGCCAAAGGACATTGAAAGTGGACTTCTCTAGCTGTTGCTAGTTGACCATTAAAGCAATTTGACCTTTAACAAATATTTAGCTAATTCATATTTAAAAATAAAAGAAATGAATTTAATATTCATTTTATTTGATTTTTTTTTATTATTTGAATTTATTTTTTATTTGATTTAAATTTATTATTTATTTTATTTATATTTATTATTTATTTTATTTAAATTTATTATTTTTTTTACTATTTTATTATTATTATTATTTTATTATTGTTTATTTATTATAAATTGATCTTCAAATTTTACGCTTTAGAATTTCCCTTTGCTCTGAAAAGTAGGCAATAAAAAAGACTTTGCTGATATAGCCTGAGGAAATTCTCTCTTGATACAAGCGCGCTTGCATTTTCTGTCTTGCATTTTGAGGACTTTCTATTAAATATCTTTGGGAAATTTCTCTCTTTGTTGCCTTTTCTCCCCTTTATTCGACATTAATGAACTGTTTGTATAAATTAATTGCAATATCTCTGAATTAGATATGATAATTAATTTATTTATTTAAATTTTTAATTCAATTGTTTATTTTAATGTATTTTTTGTTCCATTTGAAATGTTTGTTTATTGCTTATTTTCATTATTATAATTTTTGATTATTTTTATCAGTCACTCGATTATTTTTCCATAATTTTGCCATCAATTTTCGCGGCTCGCTCGTTGCGTGCGCAAATTAAATTTATGTGATTTTTGTGCGCCAATGCAAATTTGCGCACAGACAGACAGGTGTAAGTGTGCGTGTGTGTGTGTGTGGGCGTGTGGGGCGTGTCCTCTGCACGCTCAGCACGTTTATTCGCACTTAATTCGCACTTTTTGACACCTTTCGATGTCCGTCAGTTGCACGAAGCGACAACGAACCAAAAGCCCAAAACCAAATAAACATAATTGCGTTCGTCCTTAATATGAAATCTCCACAGCCAAGCGCCAAGCGCCGAGCGCGCCCCCAACCGAGGGGTTGCTGCAGGCTGTCAGCAACATAATGTGCAACGGGCAAAGCGAACGGCGCGAAAAATTATGCAAAATAAATTAATTACCAATTAAGGGTGGTCGGTGTGGGAGTGGCAGGGGCAGGGGCGGGGGTGGCAGGCTGACGGCTGGCATTAAGGGCTGAGCTCCACACACACTGGCTGCATCAAAGCAGTTGCGGCTACCGATTTGCAGCTGTTGCAGGCATATGCCTGCAACATTTCTGTGATTTTTGAAGTGTTCCGTGGGGGGGGGGAGGGTTGGATGTGGGGGCGTTGGGGCTCGCCTCGTTTGGCGTAACGCGTTTCTGTCACATGAGCATCGGCCACTAATTAGTGTCATTAAATCCGCTCCACATGACGACATGCGACAACATTTGCCAGCAGCAGACCGAGCACACCTACCCCTACCCCTCCCCCACCCCTCCACACGTGTGTGATGTGGCGTTGCCTACTTTTTGGGGGGGGGGGGGGGGGGGCGCATGCATAAAACATGTCACAAAAATTGCAGCAGCTTTTGGCCTTTTGGCTCGACTGGTCGTTGGCCAAATAAATAAACCATAAACATAACTGACCGCAAAATCAACTTAATTTTCAGCCTCTGTGTGTGTGTGGAACGTGGAATGGAACAGCGACAGTTTCTTATAACCGACGTAACTTCCGTTAACTTGCGTGCAAACCTGTAATTTAAGTCCCCGCCTCCATCTACCACTTGGCCCAACAATTGGGGTTAAAAAGGGTTTAAGTTGCGACACAAAAAACGCACCCCGACCCCCGGCCCCCGGCCCCACCCAGTAGCACCATCCACATGCATATGCATAATTATAGAGCCGGAACCGAAAACGAAACGCAACGGCTAACGGCAAATGGCAAATGGTAGAGGGAGCCGCCGCCGCCGTAGCTAGGGGCTGGCCGGCATCCGCTTAGCAAACTAAACTGTGAAAATGCCGCCGGCCAGAGTTACCCCAAAAACTACGCTCTATGGGTATTACTGCCGGGGAAATTTGAATATTGATTGGCTTTAATGAGCGCCCTGGTCGCGCAATTAGCTCGCCCGACCGCCCGACCGCCCGTGTTGTCCCCGTTGTCCGCCCGCATCACCTGTGTCCAGGTATCGGTTGCGTTTCCGTTTGCCTCACTTGACGCCGGGCAGGTCGTGCGGTGGTTAAGCAACGATTCGGACGGGGCGAATACCAATTTTCTCAACTTCAAAATAGATAACAAATTACGTTTAATTATGGGGAAGTACAGGTGTTATCTGAAGTTTGTATAAGCTTCGTTATTAAAGGGCATTTTTTATAAAGATTTGAATAATAGCTGATGTATTGAATGGGGAAATGAAATGATGGAAATGAAACATTGAAATTGTAAGATAATGCAATGATATAGTTAAGGAATGAAATGGAATGAAACAGAGTAACTAAGTTATGCTATTAGTTTAGATTGAAGGTGATAATAGCATATAAGGAAATGGAATGAAACAAAGTGAGATGAATGGAATGGGTTAAAGATGAAAGGGAATGAAATGAAATTGAAACAAATAAAATAAAGTAAAAATACTCGATATGAAATGAAAATAAAAAGGAGACTAATGAATACTAAGTGATATATGATGGAGTGGAGTGGAACATAATGGAATAAAACATAAACAATGTCATATTTAAAATATGAATGAAGAGCATATAGAAAATAGATAAGGAAAATACCATGTCAGCTTAATGACAGAACAAGTATGAAAACGAAATGGAATGAAACAATAATAAATAAATAACGTTAACAGTTAATAGCATGAACTGAAATGGAATGAAACAAAATGAGTTAAGTGGAATGAATCAAACACGGCAGGGAATAAAACGAAATAAAATATGAAATGGAAATGGAAATGAAACGGAGACTAATGGAATAGAACAGTAGCATACTAAAAAGAAACACAATGAACTGAAACGTAATATATGAAATTTATGAAACATGAATGAAAAGCAACATAACTCAGTGACAAAGGAAAATATGAATATGAAATGGAATGGAACGAAATTAAAGTTAAATGGAATGGAATGGAATGGCAAATGCAATGGAATGGAAAGTGAAACAAAGCAGGCAAATCGCCAGTTAAATCGTGGCCCAAAATCAAATTTCGTATGCAAATTGAAAAGAGAGATGAAAGAGGGGAGAGAAAGAGAGAGGGAGAGGGAGAGAGAGAGAGAGAGGGAGAGAGGGAGACAAAGATGAATGTAATGCATAAATTAATTGATCGCCTACGCATTGTGCAAAAACTATGAATGCTCAATGAATGCGCTGTCTCCGATAAAACTGTGCCCCGTGGCCACGCCCCACATGCCCCCCACAATGCCCCAATTGCATTTTGGTGGCAATGAAATTCGAATATGAAAACGTTGCGCCAACATTTAGCATTCAATTCATTTTGAACTAAACTAAATAACAATGCAGTCAGCAGGGCGGAGGGGGAGGGGGAGGGGCTGGGTTTAGACTGCATTGGTTTTTGGCCAAGTTGAAAGCTGACTTGGCTGATTGGTATTTGGTGCGGCTGGTTTTTGGGGGGGCCTTGGGGAGGCTGGGGGAGGCTGGCGTTAAATTTACATAAATTGATTTGATTGAATTTTTATGAGCGAACGGAACGTCCAGTGGCCGTCGCCCGTGGCTGATGAGTTTTTGACACTGGCCAGAGTGCGACGACGTCTAATTAAAGTCATTGCCAGCAGCTGCACACGCGTGGCACGGAGTAACGTGCCACGGTCTGTGCCCCCAAGGCCGGGTCACAGTTGGTGCTACATGGACGGCGGCATGGACAACCATGTTGGCTTAATGCATTTGGCCATGGCCAACGACAATTGACGCAGGGCGGCAGACAATGGTGCCACAACACATGGCAGTCGCATATGCATGGCTAGTGACCACCCCCTGTGCCCTATACCCACCCCCTGCCCCAACACACACACAGAGAGGCAGGCGGCGGCATCTCTGCTCGCGCGGGCATGGCATATTTTTAGGGCTTCTGGCTGGCAAACAGAAATTGGCAACAAACTAAGTATTTAGCGCTTTGATTTTGGCCTGGTTACACACACACACACACACACACACATGCACACTTGACCATTCCATTTCCATTCCATTTCGTTTCTGTTTCCGTTTTGCCAATGCCAATTTGTCATAAATCTCGTTATTTTAAATCGTTGTTGGCATTTTCAGCTCGCATTGATTTGTTGTTGCTGCTGTTGCTGCTGCTGCTGCTGCTGGCCATTGACAGACGCCTTGGCCATGTTTTGTTATCGTTATCGCGCCGCTGCAGTCAGCAATTTGCAGCGCTTGCAATAAGGCAAAAGTGACAGTTGCAAATGCTGCGGTTGCTGGCTGAAATTGTCAGCCGCAAAATGTTTCGCTTAAATATGCAAAATATTGCACAGAATATCGTTTAAAATTCGATTTTACAAGATATAAGAGTAAAAAAGAATGATGCCAGGCTTAAGCCCGACCTCTGCCTCCTGTGAGATTTGAACTCACGACCCCTGGTTTACGAGACCAGTGCTCTGCCACTGAGCTAAAGAGGCAATTTGGCAAACCCGTCGCTAGTAAGCCGCGTTATATGTATGCAAGACAAGGACCGACGCCCACGCACAGCCAATCAGGAAGCAGCGTGCAAACACAAACGACAAACGACAAGCAGAGATCGAAGCTTGTGTTGTGCTAAAAATAGCACACATAGCGAACATTCATTCGGCTATGACGCATCCAGCTTGATCGTATCAAGGCCGCAGCTTGCGCCGGCTGCTATTCAGTTGACGTTTGGGCCAGCCACGCTGGCAACGGCTCGTTGGTCTAGTGGTATGATTCTCGCTTCGGGTGCGAGAGGTCCCGGGTTCAACTCCCGGACGAGCCCGCTTCGCAAATCGCGATCACTGCAAATTTTTTGTTTAGTTTTTAATTTTATTTATTTTTTTGCAATTTGTATTTTCTATTACATCTTACGAATTTATATGTAATTACTTGCGAAACAGTGCGAGCACTTGTGGTGTTGCAGAATTTTGGCAATTCGCCAGAGATTCTGCTAAGTTGACAGCGCATTAACAGACGCCGCTTAAAAGTATGCTACGAAAAGCTGAGCGAGTATAAGTTCTAGACGCCGCCGTCTGTTAATGGCGTTACAGAGCACTGTTAGTGCGTGTCGCAGCTGTCAACTGCCGTTAAACTCACTTGACGGCGTTGATCAACACTGGCGGCTACAAAGCGTTCCCTTTTTGATTGCACTTCAGCCGAGTGAAAAGCTGATTTAATTATAATTGAATAACTATTGAATAAGCTGTGGTGTTATGACCATGGAACATAAGATTGACTTCGAATACGAGTTCAACAGCGACTTCAAATTCATTGACTACTATGTACCAGATCGGTTTCTGGTGCCCGTCGCGCCACAGTTTTACGGCTGTGAGAATGCGGCACGGACGAGTTACGTTGGCTACGCGGGCGACTACGATCAACAGCCGAAGAGAATGCGCCCTGCGTTTGAGTGCTATTTTCTGGACATTAGCAGACCAAATGTACTCACTCTCTCTCTCTCTCTCTGTTATGGAAGATAAACTAATATCTCTTTCTCTTTTGCTCTTGCAGATGATGACTATGGATATAACCAAAACTGAACCCGGACTAGTCGGGCTATCATCCAATCAGCAGCAGTCGGCACAGCAGCAACAGCAAACCGCCAACATGAACAACAACGGCCAGAACAACAACAATAACAACAACAATGGCAACAACAACAACAACAATGGCCTGAGCAATGGCAATTCTGGCGGCAACAACAACAACAACAATAACAGCAACGTGCAAAGCATTGCGGCCGCCGCTAACAACAACAACAACAACAACAATGGCAGCCAATTGTGCGCTGGATGTGGCAAGCACATCCAGGACCGTTATCTGCTGCGCGCCCTGGACATGCTGTGGCACGAGGATTGCCTCAAGTGCGGCTGCTGCGATTGCCGCCTCGGCGAGGTGGGCTCCACGCTCTACACCAAGGGCAATTTGATGCTCTGCAAGCGCGACTACTTGAGGTGCGTAACAGCGAGAGAGAGAGAGTGGGTGGGAGAGGGAGAGGGGCAACTGTTAAATCCATGTTAACTCTCTCTTTATTTACAGATTGTTTGGGAATACGGGCTACTGCGCCGCCTGCAGCAAAGTCATTCCGGCCTTCGAGATGGTGATGCGTGCACGCACCAATGTCTATCATCTGGAGTGCTTTGCGTGCCAGCAATGCAATCATAGGTGAGTGATCGAGTGATAATGAAATGGTGATATATATGCCGTCAGCTGACGATAGTTGTGTGTGTGATAGGGCATTTGTTAAGAGAGTTGATGTTCTATTGGAGTAAATGGGTTATAAACTTCTATTTAGACTTATAATTTTACTTATACTAAAAGTTGAACTTATACTTGTAGTTATACCTGAACTTTTATTTATACTTATAATAATAGTTATAATTATTCTTATGGTTATGCTTCTCTTATTGTAATTATATTTATACTTATGGTTATACTTATACTTATACTTATACTTATACTTATACTTATACTTATACTTATACTTATACTTATACTTATACTTATACTTATACTTATACTTATACGTATACGTATACTTATACTTATACTTATACTTATACTTATACTTATACTTATACATATACTTATACTTATACTTATACTTATACTTATACTTATACTTATACATATACTTATACTTATACTTATACTTATACTTATACTTATACTTATACTTATACTTATACTTATACTTATACTTATACGTATACTTATACTTATACTTATACTTATACTTATACTTATACAAATACTTATGCTTATACTTGAATGAATATATGTAGGTCTCTCCCTCTCTCTCTCTCTCTCTCTCTCTCACCCACTCTCTCCCTCAAGCTCATTTGCCATATTACCTACTTATGCATTTTTATGGGCCATTTGCCTATCAACAGCTTCTGTAAACACAGCCGAAAAGAAATCCCTTTTTAATCTTTGGCCAATATACATGGCCAGAATGGCACTTGGAATTTTATTATTATGCAGCCAAAGCATCAACGGCAACAAATTGACATCATTTACAAGCTTGTTTGCCCCTTATTTTCGGGCTCTACTTGACGCAGAGAGGGGGATGGGGTTGGCAGCGAGAGCAACCCCTTCGAGTGTCATAGAGTTTCTATGAAAACCGCATAAATTTCATGGGCATATTTGATTCTCGTACCCTTCGGGGTGCCATCAACTAGTCATCGTGCTCGCGTGCAGCTCAGCCGGCCTTTGCCTTTGCGAATTTATTGCATTTGGCCAATTCGGCAAATGTCACTCTAGAGAGTTTTAAAGTGTGTGCGTGAACCTCGTGACCGGTCAACAAGTATTTCAGTTCCTTTCTTTTTGTATTTTGTATTTTGTTTTCTTCTCTTTTCGTTTCACTTTGCATTATTAATGCGACTGCCCATATGCCGTGCTGCCCTCTGCCCTCTGACCCCTGCCTCAGTCGCCTGTTTGCCTTCTTCTCCATTGGAGCATTGCAGAAGCAAACGGCATCGCATTAAATATTTAAAATGCCGCCACACGGCATTGCCGTGCACAAAAATATTGAAATAAATGTTAAAACATATTGGCTTATTGTAAAAATCCGGGCCCCGTTGCCATTGCCCCATGCAATGCTGCCCGGCTGTTGCAAATGCAATCGCTTTTGTTTCGCATTGTCGAAAATTGGCTTTAAAAATGTAACAGGGCGGCATGTCCCATACGAAGTTGTGGCCTGAGTGCGGCCTGTACAGCTGGCTCTTCGCATTGATGTCGGCAATTGTTCAATTTTATTTGACGAACTAGTTTCATACTATTTTTTAATATATTTTTCATGATTTTCTATTTTTAAGTAAGCCTTACTTTGATCAGTTTAAATTTAGTCAATTCTAACAGTTTTCTGTTAAGAGCAATACTCACTGCCTGTTAAACTGTTATATCTGTTAAGCTGCTAACAGTGGTCTGTTAACACTTAGCTACAATTAGCTGTAGAGTCTGAGCGCGTCTTTAAGGCGTTTAGCTTAAGCCTGCCCAGGGGAATTTAAGGGAAATTCTAAAAAATCCCAAATTTGTGCTTTACGCTCTTTAAAATCACAGATCGCGTCTGTGATCGAGCGCGTCTTTAAGACGCTCAGCTTAAGCTTGCCCAGGGGAATTTCCTCAAGGGAAATTCTAAAAAATCCCAAATTTGCGCTTTGCGCTCTTTAAAATCACAGATCAAACCTGCTGAGCCTTTCTTTTACTCTTTGTACGTGGCCATATTTTGTTTCCATTTGAAGCTAATCAATTTTTTACGAGAATTAATTCAATTGCCAAAAAAGTCATTGAGGCGTTGTGGCATGGCCAGCGGGCAGCATGCAGCATGACTCCTGCCACGCCGTCGTGCAGCATTTTTATTGTTGGTCGCACATTTCACATTTAAAATGCGGGACTTCACTTGCCACATCATGAACAGCGGCAGCAGCAGCAAAAAGTCGCTTTGCATTTTTGCTCTTTTTTTCCATTGTACGAACTCTACACTGCTCTCTCTCTCTCTACCTCTCTCGATATTGTTTATGTGTGTGTGTGTGGATTTTTTTTTTAACGAAAGTGCATCAAATGTGTTTGTTGTTTTTATTTTTATGTTGTTACTGAAAAGTTTGCATAATTTCCTGTCGCCAGCATCGACGACGTCGTTAGTTGAATGGCAGGCAGGCGGCGCAGCAGAGCGAGGCAGAGGGCAAGGCAACAGTAACGGTAAACAGAGCGCGAAGTTTGGCAGTGAATCTTGTCGTGCGAGTCAGAGTAGTAGAAGAGAGCAAGAGTGAGCGAGTGAGTCGATGAGTGAGCCGATGAGTGCGAGAGTGTGAGCGTGTGAGAGGCAGCAGAAGAAATAACAGCGTGCGCCATTTTAACAATTTTTGTATTTCCTGTTGACAATTTGTTGTTGGTCTTCACTTGCCCGGATGTGCGAGTCCTCCACACACTGACACACACACACACACACATGTCTGATGTGTGGTATGCATGTCACAGGTGCGTTCAATGCCATAGCCAAAAGTTGTCGTTGCTCTTCTCTTTTTCATACTTTGTTGACTCGAGCATTTTTTGTTGTTTTGGTAGATAAACAAAGCGTTTTTCATGTAGACGCCGCCATGCCACACCCACACAGCCCACATATATGTACGTAGGTTTGTTTGTACATAGCCAGAGCCAGCGCCAGTCCGTCAATCGATTTGCTGCAACGCCAGCAGCCAACAAGAAAATGAAACCAAAAAAAAAAAAAAAAATAAGAAGAACCAAAAACACAAAACAAAACAAAAAATAAAAAAAAAACATTGACGTAAATCAAAAGCCGAATTTCATATCCGCTGTAAGTCTGCTGTAAGCTGTAAGCCCGTGCTCCTACCCCCCTCTCCAGCTGCCTAGCCTGCTCCGCCTCTGGCCAGATGGGGTATACGTACTTGTCAAACATAAAAATGTTGAACTAGCTAGCGAGTGGTATGTGCGCTAAGTCAACTAGTTGGACCTGAGGGGTTAAAGGTTAATTAGATGTAGAGTGGAGAGAGAGAGGGAGAGAAAGGGAGAGAAAGGGAGAGAGAAAGAGAGAAAGAGAGAGAGAGAGAGTGAGAGGGAAAGATAAATAGAAGTATAGATAGATATTTAAATTGGATAGATCAATAGATATATGATAAAAATTAATGTATTGATAGAGAGAAAGATAGATTAACAGATAAATAGAAATATAGATAGATACGCAAATAGATATTGAAATCGATAGATAAATATATGGATAGACAAATAGATAGATAAATATGGGAACAGGTAGATAATAGATTGATATATATATATATATATATCAATTGAAGAATAAATAGATCGGCAGATAGATAGATAGATAAGATAAATATGCAGACATGCTATCGATAAATAGATAGATCGACACATAGATAGATCGACAGATTGATAGATCGACAGATGGATAGATCGACAGATAGATGGATAGATAAAAAGATAGAAGGAAGTAGGATAGATAAATAGACAGATAGATTGATAGTTAGATATTTCAATAGATAGGTCGATATATCGATAGATAGGTAGATGCGGATAAATAAATTGATAGATACATAGATGATTAAATATATAGACGGATACACAGCTAGATAAAGCTAGAGAAGTAGCTAGGTAGATAATTAGTAGAATAGAAAGATAACTTCTGTGATCGAATGTTTAGGAAAGCTTATATATTACTCTATACATAGTTTAATTTGGTATTATGTAAATTTCTTAGCAATAGAATCAATCTAACAGTATTATAACAGAAGTATAACAGAGGTATAATATACTGAGAGTATCTCAGAGGCATTTGCCTATGGTTTAAAGAATTTTTCTTAACTAAATTATAACAGTATAACAATATTATGACAGTGTTATAACAGAAAGGCTTTGAAATTATGATAATAGAGGTAATCATGATGGATAGAGCGGTAATTTTTCTCTCCCTCTCTATATATGTATATACTAAATATATACTTATATATACATATATACATATATATTAGAGTATTTAACTTGTCTCATATAATTAAAGTCTTTGCTCCTTGGTTTGTTTGCTTTGAAATGTGAGCTGTGTGTTTGTTGCTTATATTTCTTTTTTATATATTTCGTTGGAGTTTTCCGAATGTTGGGCAACTGTTGCGTAGACGCCCCTTCAGCCCCAAGCAGTGCCTGCCCCGTTGTCAGCCTGTACAGGTGCTAACATAAATATTTTGACAAAGGGCTTCATGTTGCACACACCCACACACACACACATACACCTTGTGGCAGGGCATTGGACTTCATTTGCAGTTGGTCGTGCGCTCGCCCACAGTGGACTGCAGTCAAGCGGAACTTGTTCAGCTACCACGTAATGTTTCACCTGTTACCCCCTGTGTGTGGCTGTATCTTGTAGCAATTGCAGATCTGTGGCTCGTTTCCTGCTGCTGTGCCTCTGACATTTTCAAATGCTTATCTCTCTCTGACTTCCTTGTGCACGATGTCATCAAGCCAGTTGAGTCCTTCCCATTCATTTGATACTGTTGTTGGTCCTGCTGCTGCGGCTGATGCATGTCTTCGTCTCTGCTTTTGTTTCAGCCAACTCAGTTCCTGGCCATTTGCTCTGACAGCAGTCGGTAGCTTAACAGTTTTGCCTGTCAATTGTCATCTTTGTGCTGTTTGTCTGTCTCCCAGTCAGTCGCTTGCAGGCTTAAGCAAGTGGAAAAATCGTTTCCACTTAGCTGTTCCTGTTCAACTCTGCCACAAAGAACTCTTTTGTTTATATAAATATCTATTAGAGACTTTAAAGAAATGTTAAGAAATGTTAGCTAAATGTATTGTTGCTGTTAGAACTGTAAACTCTTTTAAAGAAATGTTAGCTAACATACTATTTCTGATAGAACTGTAAACTCTCTTGATGCATGCTTTGTCTTAGGGTTTTATCTAAGTTCAATTCCTGTTCCACTCTGCCACAAAGAACTCTTTGTTTATATAAATATCTATAATATACTTTAAAGAAATGTTAGCTAAATGTATTGTTGCTGTTAGAACTGTAAACTCTCTTAAAGAAATGTTAGCTAAATGTATTACTGCTGTTAGAACTGTAAACTCTCTTGATGCATGCTTTGTCTTAAGGTTCTCTAAGTTCAATTGAACTAGAATTTGTAGCTCTAAATTGGAACTGAATCTAGGATTAGTGGTTCATAGTAAAATATGATTTAGAATTCCAGATTCAAACTCTTTTGTTGCCTTAGACTGAATTCCAATTGGATTCTCACTCAAATCATAATCTAACATTCTCTCTCTCTCTCTTTCAGATTCTGTGTTGGCGATCGTTTCTACCTATGCGAGAATAAAATACTCTGTGAATACGATTATGAGGAGCGTCTGGTGTTCGCCTCGATGGCCAATCATCCGATGCTGAAGCGTCATGTCTCGTCCCTGGGCCAGGGTTCGCCAACAGGCGCAGCGGGCGGTGCTGGCAATGCGGGCGGACTGCTGGGCGGCGGGCCGGGCGGTGTGACGGGCGGCGCCAATGTGAATGGCGGCGGCGGCGGTGGTGGCGGCATGGTCAATGGGCCGCGCACGCCGGGCGACCTCAACAACAACAATGGGCCCCAAACGCCAACTGGCGGCGGCGTTGGCGTCGGCTCGCCGTTCGCCGCCGCTGCAGCGGCAGCTGCCGCCGCGCACATGAAGAACCAGCTGGGGGCGTCCAGCTAAAATAAAGCCCTGGGCATGAGCGGCAGCGGCGGCGGCGGCGGCGGCAGCAGCAGCGGCATCGGCGGCTCCGGTCAGCAGTTCTATGGAGCCGCTGGCTTTGGGCTGCATCAGCAGCAGCAGCAGCAACAGCAGCAGCAGCAGCAGCTCATGGGCATGGGCATGGGCATGGGCGTGGGTGTGGGCGTGGGCGTGGGCGTGGGCGTGGGCATGGGCGGCGGCAGCGGCAGTGGCATTGGAGGCGGAGGCGTTGGCAGCATGGGCAGCAGCTGCAGACGCTACCAAAGAAAGTTCTACAATCGCAACTGAACGGCGCCGATAGAGCGCGAGCGCGATCGCTCGACTTATCGATCGATATATCGATAATTATCAATATGTTATAACTACGTTTAAACCATAAAATGTTCGTTTTGCTTTGACTGAGTTAAAGTTTCGTAGCTTTAGTTATTAAACTATACTTTTATTTTATTATTTTATTTTATTACATATATATATATATATGTAAAAATATTTTTTTTTTTTTTTACTATTGATTTAACTGTTCCTTTATAAGCTCTGTAAATACTTTGCGTGCAATTTGTGCAAGAAAAAAACAAACAGAAAAAAAAAAAACAAATACAAAATTAAATGTATTAGAAAACAATATATATATATATGTATGAAGAAAACAAAAGGAGAAACTGTTATATTTTATAGAAAAACAAAAAGAAAGAACAATAATTTTTTTTTTTTTTTTTTTTTTTTAATTTTTAAGCTCGAGCGTCGCTTTCTAAAGATATGTATGTGTATGTGTATGTATATATGTATGTATATATATATGTATATGTATATGTATATATGTATATATATGTATATATATATATATATATATATATATATATATATATATATATATATATATATATATATATATATACTTGAACACTTGAAGCGTGCGTTGCCAAAATAATTCAAAGCAGTGCCAAAAAAAAAAAAATTTCTAATTAAAAATAAATTTAAAAAAAAATAAATAAATTTAATTATTAGCGGCAAAAGAAAAAAAAAGAATTTTATATTTATTTTGCTTTTTTTTTTTTTAATTTATAAATTAACAAAAGAAATTATAATAAAAATTTGATAAACAAGACTTCTCTATGACAAACAAGCTGCTTATATGGGTGGGAATACCCTTATTAATTACACAAAAATGATTTGCTTTGATATCTTTAAGCTAATAAAATGTTTAAGGCAAGTCTAAAATTTGGATTGATATTAAAGTGGAATAGAGTCAAGGCATAAAATTCGCTTAGTTAATAATGAAATTAAATTTTTAAAATTTTAATATAAAAAATTTTAAAAATTTAGTCAACAATTTGTCATAGAGAAGTGGGCGAATAATATTGAAAATTGTTTTTTTTTTTCTTTTAATTTGTTCAACATCCCCACCGACCATTTATATAATTTTTAATTTATATAAACATTTTTTTTTTGTAATTCTCTTTAAAAGTCAAGGCCGCTGGTTGTAAAAAAAAAAAAAAATAAAATAAATATATATATAACTAAAAAAAAATATAACTATATATTGGCATTTTGTGTAATGTGTAAATATTTAAAGAATTTCTATTTTCTATATGTGTACAACAACATAAACAAAAACAAAAATAATAATAATAATTTCGCGTTCATTTTGAAGTCTGTTAAAGCAACATTGTTGATTATTATTTAAGTTTAGTTAGTGCGAGGCTAAAACGAAAAAATAATTAATTTTTTTTTTTTTTTTTTACTATATGTAATTGAGATAAGCTTACACTAAACAAAAAAACAAAAATAAAGAGTTGAATATATATAAATGTATAAAATAGAGCAGCAAAACGAAACAAAAGCAAAAAAAAAAAAAAAACAAAAAAAACTAGTTACAATATAAATGTATTTATTAATATGCTATAAACGACTTTTTTTTATTACTATTATTATTATTATTATTATCATTATTATTACTATGATTATTATTATTATTCAATATGCATATTTAAATGTCAGCAACTCATGCGATTCCATTTAATCTATAATTAAAAGCTAAGCGTTAACTTTAAAAAATATAAAAAAAATAAAAAGAAAATAAAAAAAAATCAATTTAAACTAGCAAAAATATTAACGTGTATGTAAAACGTATAAAACACTAAATATATTTATATATATGCATATATATGGATAAACAAAAGTAAAAGAATATATATATTTATGAGTGGAAAATTGCAAGTCTTAAGCGACATGCAAAAGCAGTGAAAAGAAAAACCAAAGTGTGTATAAGAAAATTAAAAGAAAAACTAAAAAAAAATTAAAATAAAATTTAAAAAAGATAAAACAAGCTATTCAATAACTATCTCTATATATACATACTTATAAACAGTACTACCTACACACACACACACACACACACACACACACACACTCACACACAGATGAACACATGTATGTTAAATAAATGTAAAATGCATAAGTGAGATGATGTTTTTTTTTTTGTCAACAATTGCGCAACGTCAAGAATCAAAAATATTTAAACTTTAACTTTAAGCTAAACATTAAATGATATAACGCATGATATAGGACCTTTGTGCGTTGGCATCTAGCGAAAAAGAAGAACGCAAAACAAAGAAAAATCAAAAACCATAAAATACAAAAAAAAAAAAAACAAAACAAAAAAAAAATACAAAAAACAAACATGAATATTGAAAAAAACCAAATAAAAATAAATGTAATTAACAAAAATTAAAAAAAAAAAATTTGACTTTTATTGTTTAGGTTTAAATTTAAGTTTCTTTTTTTAAGAGCAAGGAAAGGGGTAATGTGAAGATAAGCTTATCTTATATATATCTATATACTTTATATATATGAGCTATATATTTATCTATATACTTTACATCTATATACTATATACTTTATTTATTTCTATTTCAGTTATCTAGCAATATAGCTGCTTTAGATTTTGAGCTATAAGTTTTTCAAAATTTGTTGAGGGAAATCTTAATTTGAGATTATTCTACATTTCAGTGTCCGTTATAGAGCCTTATACAGATAAAGTTTAAGGAGTATATTGTAAGGAGTATATTGGCTTTGTGCAATGTGTCCTGGAAGTCGTCCATATATTTGTTCACATACATGCAAACCAATGAAGCTAGAGGCTTTGACTATTAAACATTTACTTAGATAGACGAGCGACGAAACTAAAGTCATATAGTCTCTATATACATATAGAGTAACTCATTCATATATATATATATTATTAATTATGCATATATCATATATATATTATACATATATCCATGCCTCTATTCTTATTCTCTTGGCGCATAGTGAGCGAGCACAGGCAGAGCCACCTTCCTACTCTTACAAATCCAATTCCAAATGTCGCTCTTACAGCTTATAATTACTTATTGCCATATAATATATTCAAGTGATTTAACAGATCATGATAGATCCATCTTCGCAGTTTTTGAGCTAGCATTATATTTAGTTTTGCAGCTGAATGGCTATTGATTACTGCTTAAGGTAGATCAGCACATTGGGGCATGGCAAGAGTGATGGATATGGATATGGATATGGATATGGATATGGATATGGATATGGATATGGATATGGATATGGATATGGATATGGATATGGATATGGATATGGATATGGATATAGATATGGAGATGGATATTTATTTGTATATATGGATGGAATTCTGTGTAAAATTTAGTTGTTCTTCTGTATTGGACCTCAAACGAGCTGTTTTTAGCATTGCATATTCAAATTTTGATAAGTTTTTGCTAGAAATAGGCAGATATCAACTATCGATTATTATCATATTACTATCGATTCTTATATCGAATATTTTTATGCTGATTTATGAGAGGTGTTCCAACACTTTTAACCTTTAGCCTTTTCTAATAAGACAAATATAATTATGGTTTTGTTTTCATTAAAAACAAGTTTCTAGATTTGATTCCTGAAGCTGTTTTGGAGCTATTAAAGTTCAGTTAAGTATTATAGTAGAGCAATATCTCTCAATAGTCCATTTTAAAGATAAAATTATCTTTCGATTTTGTTTCAATAAATGTAAATCTTTCAATTTGTTAAGTAAAACAGATATCCAAAATGGTCTTTAAAATGTTTCTATGCAACGTAGCTTAACTCAATTTAGCTATTTGGCTGGGCTTCAATTGTAAAGTTGTTGTTGCTCCTGTTATTGTTGTTGTTGTTGTTGCTCCTGTTGTTGTTGTTGTTATTGTCAATTGGCATTTTGTGTGGAGGCTGGTGCTTGACATTTGTTGACTCTTTTGCTTTGACAGCCATTAATCACGACATTGTTGTTGCCAATTTCAAATCTGCAGCAAATAAAAGAGAGTGAGAGAGAGAGAGAGTGTGTGAGAGTGTGAGAGAGAGAGACAGAGTAAGCGAACAGACAGTAAGCGTAGCTAGTTGGCATGAGTTACTATTGATAGGCTGCCGTAGGGGGAGGGCACGGCAGCCTGATAAATGATGTTTCATATTTTGAAGCTGGTTGCAATTGAAATAATAAAACGTTATGGCTGCCGCCGCACCACAGCAACGCTCCGTCAACCCCTGCCCAAGCCCAAGCCCAAGCCCAAGCCCAAGCCCAACCCCTACCCCTACCCCTCTGCTCCAATTGCCTGGCATTCTGCCGCTTGATTAATGAAACTTTAAAAGGGAACACGCGTCCTTGTTGAAGCTTTTGTCTGCGTCTGCGGCTGCGGCTGCGGATGCGCGCAACTAGAACGACCGCAAAAACTTTTCGATAAGCGATCTTTTCAATATACATAGATATAGTATGCGTGTGCTTGTATGTGTGTGTGTGTGTGTGTGCGAGACAAAGTTTGGGCGTCTTATTGGTTTGTCTTCGTCGATATAGGCAAGGCAAAGGACGTCGCGTCGCCGCTGCAGGCTATAACAATAAAAGTCATTTATAGATTTCGATTTGTGTGCGTGTGTGTGTGTGTGGGAGCACATGTGTGCCCCAAGGGGTGTGTGTGTGTGTGTGGCAGTTGGGGCATAAGTTTGACGTTGCATAGTTTTAGGCTGCTTATCAGCACTTTTGTTTTATTGTGTGCGGCCTGGCCACAGTTCGCTTTGCTTGAGGCGGGGGCGTCTCAGCCTCTGCCTCCAGCCTCTGCCTCTGCCTCTGCCTTTGTCTTTGTGCCGTCGACTGGTGTCATAATCAGTATAATGCTTATGAAAATGTCTTTTGTGTCTTTCGCTTATCAGCAAATGTCCTGCGTCCCTTTGTTTATGGCCCCGTCGCGTCGTCGCTCCAGCTGAATCTATAAAAATAATGTTTCAATTTGATACGCTCCACAGTTCCGGGCACTGTCCTCATTTACTCTCTGTCAATCACAAAAAAAAATTGTTGAAAAATGTTTTCCATCAAATCATATCCATCTGGAAGGGGAGCTTCCTTAAAGTACTTAATCAAGTTGAAGAAATATTTATATTTATATATTGAATTGCTATCGTCAAAACTTTTCCACATCAAATCGAATCAAACAAAATGTTTTTTAATAGTTTAAAGCTAAGCTGAAATGCTTATTTATATTTGAGACTGGTCAAAATGTTTATGAAATATGATTTAATAATGTTAATAATAGTATAGAATGAAAGTTTGTTTATGTTTGTACAAGAATTTAAGTATTTACCGATTGTTGCAGGAGCTATCACATATAGTCATTCACATATTGTTGAAATGAGACTTATAAGGTAGCTTCTATATATTGTAATGCTATCTAGAAGTTCAAGAAACTTTTGCATTCATGAGCAACAGCAATCCTTACCGAGCTAAGCTAAATGATATAGTTGATAGATCAATTCTATGCAAAGTGTCGTGACTTTGCCTTTAAGACTGTGATGCTGTATGCATGTAAATAGTATGCTTACTTTTCTCTCTACTCTGCGATTCTCATGAATGAATTCTTGAACTCTTCCTCTTGCTCTCTTTCTTTATATGACTATCTATCGATCTCTTAATCTTTTCTTCATTTCTGTCTATATTTTTCTTTCTTTCTTCCTTTCTCCTTCTCTCTCTCTCTCTTTCTCTCTTTCTCTCTCTCTTTCTCGCTCTTCTTTCTCTTTGTCTGTTTATCAGGTGATTCTCTTACTTTTAATTTCCCTCTCCTTCTTTCTCTCTCCATTTGTCTATCTCGGTCTCTATCTCTGCCTCTATCTCTTTCTTAATCTCTTTCTCTTTCTCTTTTTCTATTTCTTTCTCTATCTCTTTCTCTATTTCTGGCTCTATCTCTTCCTTTACTTACCTTATCTTACTTATCTTATTCTTATTCTCCATGTCGCTAACTTTACTTGTTTTACTCTTCTCCATCATTCTTGCTATTTCCTTCTCTTTCCATCATTCTCTCTCTTATTCTTTCTACCTCTATCTTTATATTTTAAGGTTTATTCTTCTTTCTATCTCTCTGCCTCTTTCCTTATCTGTTGCCCTCTTTCGCTTCCCTCACTCTCTGTTTCTCTTTTTCTATCCCTGATCAACTTTTAACTAATATTTTGTAATATGCTTATGTTATGTGTCAAATTAGACCTGAGACTTGCTTAATTACAGCATGTATTATTGGGCTAAAGAGTCAGTTGACAACAACTCTCACCCTTTACGCTCAACCCCATCTCCAACACCAACAACAACAACAAGAACAACAACAACAACAACAACAACAACAGCATTAACAAGAATAACAATATCAAGTGTCCATCGTTTTAATTTAAAACAAACAAAGGCATTGTTCAAGCAATTAAATTCATGATTATTATGATTATTGCGATGCTGTCATATTGAATTGGACAACCCTTAAGTCAGCTCAGCCAATGCACGGGAGCAGCACCCTTGCCGTGGAGCTGGATGGGTCAGGGGCAGGGGCAGGTGCAGGGGTAGGGGCACGGACAGGGGAACGGTTGGTGGCAACGTGAAAGACACTTGACAAATTCCGAGCTGCCGCCGCATGCTTAATTAAATGAGTTTGCGCACAACTCTTTTCATGTTTTAATTACGCAAATACTTAGCATAGCTCAGCAGAGCAGCCACTGTGCTCCGCAAGCAACAACAATGGCAATAAGATATATCAAAATATGCATGAGATAGAAATTTGTCTAAGCTTTCGGGCTTTGCCGTTTTGCCTTTGTAATGCGAGCCACTTCAAAGCGGGAATGTCGTCAAAATTCAACGAAGCTCTGTCCCGCTCTCCCACTCTCCCACTCTCCCACTCTACACTCATGCCTTAACTCGCTCTCACATTACTGCTGCTCGAATTGTTGGAGTAATTAGTTCAGCTGCATAGCCGATCGGCAGCAGCAGCAGAGCTGACTTAACGAATGTCTTTGTATGTGAGTGTGTGTGTGTGTGCGTGTAGAGTCGCGTGTCAGATTCGTAATAGGAGAGAATCGTGTTTAAATTTTCAACGTTTGTTTTGGTCATCTTTTGTTTGCTGACTCAATTTACAGTTAGAGTTTTTTTTAGTGCATCAAGATATGCATATACAAGCAGCGTGTATATATGTATGTATTCATGCTGTTTATATGCATGCATTTGCAACTGTAATAAATATGCTCAGCCCCCAGAGCAAAGCGAAGGCCAATCAAGAGCAATAGCCCCACCCGCAAAACAGATAAAGTCCCCACCACCAGCAGCACCACAAATCTGACCCACATGTCAAGCGATGCACATAACTAAAGACACACAAAGCTAGCTAAGAAAGAGAGACATAGAGTGAGAGAGTGAGAGTAAGAGTGAGAGAGAGCGAGCAGAGGGAGCTCGTTGGTTTAGTGTTTGTTTTGGTATTGGGGCTCCCAAAGGCGTAGGTGTGGCCAAATGTTAAATATATATATATATATATATCCGTTGTTGTCGTCGTCGTCGTATCCTTGTCGACAGCGTCTTAAAGGAGAGCGCGGAGAGCGGTGAGCGAGAGCAGCGCGTGCCAAATGTAAACGCCCACTTTTTGTTATTGCTTGTAAGCATAGCTCCAAATGCCACCACCACCACAGCACACAGCACAAACACACAGCACACTCACACACACACAAACACAGAGACGCCAGCACAGCACAGCAGAAAAAAGCGTCAAGTGTTATGTTAACGTTAACAGCGCGCTGTTCTGTTAAGTGCGTGTGTCTGTTGGCAGCGCGTTGTAGGCGTCGCCCTTAGCGCCAACAAATTTAACAGCAACTTCAACTAATCATTGTTGTTGTTGTTGCTAAAGTTGCGCTTTTGACTGCCTCTTTGTGCTATCTGATGCAGACAAACTTTGCTAACGGGGTTGCAATAGCGACCCCTGTCCTGACTTGGGCTACCCCTGCCCCGCATAATCATGTTCCGTTCATTTTTCTGTTGCAGTTGCATTCATTTCCCCCCTCCCATATTTCAGGGTAATTTTCTTGATTTAATTAAAAGTTGTAACCCTTGCACGCAAGGAAGCCTCTAAACGTTACAGTTTGCCAGTCATTCTGTCAATTTCCATTCGAGCTATCACTAATTTATGATACCTGAACTGAACCGCACATATGGAAAGTAATAGCTGCAATTTAGATAAACATTTACGACAGCTATTTCATAATTTGTATATGGTTAAGTTGCATGGCATGTGGAACTTCTTTTGGCTGTCATGTGGAAATGCGATTACATGAGAAACTTTAACGGTTAACTTAGTTAAATAATAATTGGAATTGTTATTATGTGTCTTTATGCAATTGCGGGTATTTTGAGGCCTATACTATGTTGGGGTAAAATGACAGCTAGTAGGTGCTGCATGTGCAAATAGACTCTAATTGAAGGTACAAAATTGGACAGCCTTAAAATTGAAAGAACTTTAAGACTTCCATCTTTCATGTTCAGAAAGAATCACAAACTCTTTGACTGGTAAAGCAACTGAAGTTTTTAGTCCTTTACTGGAAACGTTGATTTAGCTAGATCAGAACCAAGTTTTATGCTCAATATCAGTTTCTTCATGGCTTGTCCTGTAGACCTTGTTTCATCTTACATCTCAAATTTGTTCTAAGTAAAACACTTTCATATCTTTTTACTTTTATGAATTATAAAGAGTTCTTCTGTGAAAAGCAGACCGTCCGGTTGTCCGTCCGTCTGTCAGTCCATCTGTCTGTCCTTCCGTCTATCCGTCCGTCTGTCCGCCATTTGTCCGTATCTAAGCAGGATCGTTATTCAAACTAGAGACCTGGTAAATATGTATTGTCCTGCATATAAGATAAAAGTGGCAAGGTTATGTAGCAATGACTATTGGGGGCGTGGTGAATCAGGAAAACTGAAATTTTGACAGTTTTATAGCTAGATTGTCTAAATTTTGCATTTATACTCAACTATCAATTAATAACAAATCTAAGTCCGCTTTAGCCGTGGCATGCTAAGCAACCCCATATTATGCTAACATCGAATCTTAGATACTTGAAATTTCAAATATCAACTGCTTTCGAGCTTATATATCTGAGCCCAATAGGACGTGGCAAATGAGGAAAGATCTATATCTTATATAATCTCACAACTTAAACCTTCAACCATCGGCAAAGGGTTGAATATTGAAACTCATAATAGATTAATTTGAAATTATATAGTTATGCCCGTAAGAGGCGTGGCAAACCTGGAAAAACTTTAGCTTTAACATTGTTAATTTGATGAGCTACTAGTACTAGCTAGATCTAGCAGTTATATGATCCATTCATTGGGTTGTGTCAGATCGGAAAACTTCAATGCTAAGCAGTTTTTGGATAGTAAACAAGTATTACGTTAATTTCTTACATATATCTCCTTTTTCTGTATAAAACAAGAATTTTACTTTATTAAAGGAGTAAAATTCTGAAGCATAAGTCTCAAGAAGTCTAGAAGAATAAGTCTCGACTATCTTTGTTTCACATTTGAAATGTTTCGATACGTCGTTAGGGCTTGCTCATGTCTTTCACCGTTAGTTTGGGGCTTAGTTGGTTTAGTGGTGCTAGTTAGCCAAGGGCTTTGCCAAGCAACCCTCTCCAAAAGCCAAAGACAATGCCAAAGCCAATTTGTATGCAGGCGCCATAAATTAGCCGGACGAAAACTTGACTTGGCTGAGTAAAAGTACATGAGAGAAAAAGTGAGAGTGAGAGAGATAGAGTGAGACAGACGCTTCACGTGCAGCACTCATTTGTCTCGCGTCAGCCAATCTACGCCTAACCTGAAATCCAGCTGCCCCGCTGCCCCGCTTCCCCGCTCCGGATCCGGCTCCGTTGTGCTGTGCGGGCGCATGAAACTTTTTAATCTCCTACGATTATTCTCGCATTTGCCATTTGTTTACACAAACACATGAGAGGGGGGGGGGGGGTGGAGGGATGGGGGCTGTATGGCGGGGCAGCTTGTGTCTATGTTTGAGCTTATCAAATAATGGCAACATTTGCTACGATTCACTCCACTCCCACCCACCACTCCCACGCATGTCTCACAGTGCCTAATCGCGGTTAATCTCAAAACAAACGTTCGCCAATTTATTTTCCACTTTGTCGAGGGGATGGTGGGGTGGTAGGGGTTGGGTGATGGGGGCGTAAACTTTCGCCCCGCCAGCGTTGCCCAGCAAAGTGGCAGCTCCAACTAATGACTTAATTTATCTGCCACAGGGCTTTCAGCGGGCGGCAAATTAAGTTGATTGTTTCTGTTTCAGTTTGGTCGGACAGGACAGCCGGGAGTGTATGAATGAAGCCCGCATTGCCCAACATCTCTTGGCTGTAGTCCCGCTGTCCTCACTCTCGCTACCCATTTCCCGCTTTTCCCATTTTCTGTTTTCCTCAGCGTCTTTGCCCGATTAGATTTACTTTGGTCGCTGTTGCTGCCTTGGCCTTTTCGCTTACTTCGAGTTCATTTTTCTTGCACGAGGGTTGCTTAATCGTTTTGCAATCTGTCGATAATGGCGTATAAATGTTATATCCAATTATATTCTATATTGCATTAAGCTTGTTTTCGCTTTCTCTCTCTCTCTCTCTCTCTCTCTCTCTCTTTCTTATTGGCTTTGTTTTCTTTTTATACTTGCTCATAAAGCATAAGAAGCATATTCGACTAATGAGCTGTTTGTCTGACTGTCCTTACGTTCTTTTGTCCGTCCGATGAATGTAGACTGCGGAAGAACGTTCAGTACGCATTAATATACGGCTTTATCTATATATCTCTAGAAATTTTGCTGTTAGTCTATTGAAATCTCTTTGAGTAACTCTGAGCAAGCATGATGCAGTCACTTATACCCGCTGACTAGTTTATCCTTCGCATTTTCCTGTTGTTCTTGCCTTGGCCCTTTTGTTTTGCTCATAAACATGACAGATATTGGCAAATCTATCATTGTCATTATGCTTCGATTGTTTGCTACCACCCACACACACACACACACACAGGCACACACAGACACAGGCACCCACATTCAGAGCCGTCATTAGCATTGGGCAATTTGCTAAGTCTCTTTCCTAACTGGCCAACGGGCTACGCCCCTGCCTCTCCGCCCCAGCAGCTGCTGCTGCAGATGAAACATGCCGCTGATTGTTGTAATTAATCGAATTAACAAGCATGCCAGCAAACCCCTTGCCCCTGGCCCGCGGCCGTCGGCCCACGCCTGGCCCAGCTCAGCTCTGGTTAGACTGCATTGTCTAGAGCATTGTCTTGAGTCCTTGTCCCGACTCCTGCACACACACACACACACACACTCCACACTCTACTCTCCACTCTCTACACTCCCCTCTACCCACTTCTCGCTTCGCTTCGAGGTTAGCCTTTGTCTCGCTTTGAATGCGTAAGCGACGCCTGCATTTGACAGTGATTAGACGGAGTTGGTTGCCACGCTGCCAGCCTGGCAATGAACCGTTATGCATAACCACCCACACACACACTCGCACACACACATAGGCAGGGTCAGTCAGTTACAGGCGGTGATAAACACACTCACCCCAAAATGCATACGCTTTAACCCTAACTGAAATGCTTTGAAGACTGCAAGCGAGGCATATTAGCTTCGTGCTTCACTTGGCTGCTTAGCATATTTAATTGGACTTGCAAATACTAGGACTAAGCTTAAGAAACTGTAGCGTTAGGCTTAGAATGTGATCAATTGGAATTGGCACAGGGGAAGTTAATCAAATGGCCATGCACTGGTATATGGAACGAATTGAGATTGAAACTAGGCAATGTTAATTCATACAGAAACAATTGGAAATGGCACACCTAAATTTTTAGACATGTTTCATTGTTTATTCAAAATAATTTCTTAAAATAATACTAGATGTGGAACGAAATGGAATTAAGACAATAATAATAATAATAATTGTTTTAGAATATTGATTTTTGAGCATAGGAACAAGTGGAATGGGCACAAACAAGACTAATTATTAGCTACTGACTGCTAACTACTTATAATGCTAAAAAGTGGAGATATTTGAATAATTTTGGGATTAGGAACAAGTGGAATTGGAACAAAAAGAAACTAAAACGACCTACGTACTATTAACGACTTGCAGTGTTAAAAAGAAGAAAGTATTACCTATATATGTACATATATATATATTTGATATCTATTAACATATCAGCGAATAACTCTATACATAGAGCATACGCAATTCGTCCATTTATTGCCCTTTGTTTTGTTCTTTCAATTGTCTTATCTGTTTATGCGTGCTATTTGCTGACCAGTGGCTACTTTGCGGACTATGGCGCTGGCACTTGAGGCTCTCGCTCGCATCTGAACTGGCTGCAACTGATGTGGGTTAAAAGTGGTGGACGGGGCGATGGCTTAAAGGGCCCTTGAATGGACTGCATACAGCTAATTAGTTAGTCGCCTTCAACTATTTGGGGAGTGGGAATATATCTATTCACAATTAACCCTGCCAGGTCCCCCAACCCCTGACTCCAACTCCAACTCCAACTCCAACTGCAATTGAAGTAACTGTTCAGGCAGTCACATCGCATTGTAATCCATTAAAAATTGCCAGTCGCCGGAGATATATCTCGCAGTTTGGTTATCTGCTAAATGTCTGGCAGCGATCGGAATGGCGAAAGTACGTGAGCCGCAGCCGCGAGGAGTTTCTGGCAAATGTTGCGCCTTTATTGCCTGTGAAATTAGTATTTATGAGTCCGACTTCAGCGCTGAGTCTGGCCTCTGATGCGTTCCAGTCCACGTCAAATAGGCGTCCTGGGAAGTCGGCCAGGATATTAGAAATGATTAAGGCACCTGAAACATTCTGCAATAAAATTGAATTATGACTTTTAATATTGGCAACAAAAAAAAGAAAAACATGAAGCAAAAGATGAAAAGAGAAACAAGGAACGACAACATGCCTCAACCCCGATACTGCCTAACCAGCCAGCCAGCACCCACCCTAGACATTTGTTAAATTTCCTAGAATTTATTTTTTATTTTTGCCAGGGTTGCAAAACATTCGCAGAAAGTGCTTAGGACGGAGCTCAGCATGTGATAGGAAATTCATTTAAGTGTCGTTTCGTTTTCCATTGATTTAAAGTTTATTGAGGAACTAGTTCAGTTATGGTTCCGCAATGAAACTCGTTTCATTTCGTGAACAATTCCAGGGATTATTTTAAAAATGAAAAGTGCATTTATGAATTGAGTTAAAATAATTGAGTTCAAAGTAAAATAGATAGTTTGATCCGGAACTAGTTCAATATCAAACAGAGGTAAATTGAACTAGATCAATTCCATATGAAACTCAAGACATACTTGTTGAAGGCAAATACTTACTTATTTACTTTAAATGATTGAACTTAAATCAAATAGTAATTTTGAACCGGAACTAGTTCAATGTGAAACTGAAGGAAATGGAACTTGTTAAATCTTACATATAATTGAAGAAGTATTTGTGAAACGCAAATATTTACTTATTTTCTATAAACCGGAACTAGTTCTTTATTGAACGAAAGCAAATTGAACTAGTTTAAGTTAGGATATACTTGTAAAACGCAAATGTAGTTCATGCATTTGCTTTTAATGATTAAGCTTCAATGAAAGTAGAAATTTGGAACCGGAACTAGTTCAATATCAAACAAAACCAAATTGAAGCTAGTTCAATTGCAGAAATAACTCAGGATTAAGCTGTATAGGGATTAGAATGATTGAATTGTTAGTAAAGTAGGAACACTGAACTGGAACTAATTCAATTTCATGTCAAAGGAAGATAAATGTAGTAATAGTTCCGGAAGATTGCTTAGCTATAAAAATCTATTGAATGTTCCATAAGCTTGCACTCTACTCTTCAGTTTGGGGGGCTCTTGGAGCTAAGCCGCTTGCAGCCCTGGCACTGACACGGCCAGAAATGCCAATTACAATTTACTTTAATGGCCAAGACATAATGCCATAACACTTTTAGTCAACGCTCGCGTTCCGTGCTGGGCCATGTGGCAATTAATTTGCATTTTTAAATTGCAAAATGGTCGCTCGCTTGCAGCTCGGCTTATGTGGCAAGTGGCAAGTGGAAAGTGGCAAGTATCGAGGGGCGAGAGGGGGGGCGGGCAGTGTGTCCTAAAATCGAACAGATTGCAATAATTACAAGGAAACGCGAGAGTGCTCTGCCGTACTCCAACTCGTCCTGTGCTGTCCTGTCCCGTCGTATCCTGGCAAAGGGGTTAAAATGTTAATGGCAATCAACTTGCCGCGCCGCCGCCTAATTTTTATGTGGCCCATGCAGAGCGCATTTTTAATGAAGCCAACGTTCAAGGGGTTAAAGCACAAATTAATGAAAATAAATTGTTATTTGCCAAGTGGCAGTCGGGCGGGCTCAATTATAATAGCCAAGTGTCCAGAGAGCACTTGAAAGCATCCAGAAAAAAAATAAGAAAAAAAAAAAACTGAAGAGAAAAAGAAAATACGAAAAACGAAAATTTAAATAAATCAAACCACAAGCTGCTTAGCGGTTAGGGCAGACCGAATGGGCCCAAGTAATTTCCATAATTAATTTCTTTGCGCTCTTTTTTCCGCCTTTTTTAACGCATTTTCATAATTCAAGTATCTTTCAATGTTTTCATTGCCGGCCGCCCATCATCATCATTAATAATCAATTTTGAAAATTGTGCATGTGGAAGGCACACAAAAAAAAAAAAAATGTGAATCAAATGGCAAAAGAGCAGCGCTGCGATCGCAGCTCCCCTTCAATGCAGACAGAGCCAAAAGCACAACAGTTACAATGCGGGCTGGAATTTCAAATCAAAAGGAATTCGTTTAGGCCAGCAGATATAGCAATTACCTGTAATCAGAGAGGTACATAGAGTTGGACTTAAAACTGAAATTATCTTAAAGAAATTATGCATAGATGTTTCATGTTGAACTGCTGGCTAAGTCGTTAAGCTCCTCCTGTTAAGAAGAGTCGAAAGTTCTCTTGCTGAAAATGTTATTCAGTTAAATTCATATCCTTTTCTATACACACAATCAAAATAAAAATATTAAATCTAATATAAAATATTATAAAAAGTACTTGAACATTATCAAATCTATGCTCAATAATCTATTATTATTCCTCAACAAAATTTTAAATTTCAAATTAAAAACGAATCTGTTTTCAAAATCGATAGTCTTTATCCCTCTAAGTAGCGCAACAGACTTTGCTCACGCAAAAAAAAAAGAAGAGAAAAGCAAAAAAAAAAAAAAAATAGAATAAAAAATGCCGGAAAAAATCACGCTTTAATTAACCGCAATTATGTGCGGAGTCGTGGGCGTGCCGTGAACCCAGCCTTAGCTTAGTCCGCAGCATCAGCGTGGCGGCATCTTGGCCGCAAAACTTGAGGCGAGAGTCAATAAAGCAAACGGTCGACGGTCGTCGGTCTTCGGTCGTTGGTCTCCGGCTAAAAATCAAGTCAAATTACGTGCTTATGAACGGAAAAATGTCGAAATGATTTACCGTGCATAATCGCCACTCGCTCTAATCCCCAGCCTCCAGTTCCGAGAGATTCCCGCATCTTGGACAGCAGCAAAAAAAAAAAGAAAAATTAAAATTTCATTTTCACGCTGCTGGCACTAGGCTGGTCCTAGGGTGGACCACAACTGCCGCCTGCCTGCCTGCCCCTGCCTCTGCCTCTGCCTCTGCCCCTGTCTCTTGCCTTTGCCTTTGCCTTTTGCGTATGTTCCTTGTGTTTGCCTGGCTGTCTGTTTGTTTGTTTGGTTTCATTGTTGTTTGTTTGTTTGTTTACTTAATATCCAACGCCGTGAAAGGCCCGCAGCCCGCAGTCCGCTAAAATCCAAATGAAAACAATTTCTTGTCGCTGCTATTTATTTACTTGATATTTTCCTTGTTTTTTTTTTGTTTTTTTTTTTATTTTTTAAGATTTGTTCGCTTGTCCTTTTGTGTTTGCTAATATATATTTGGCGTTTGTCCGACTTTGATGTAAATTTAATTTATAGCCGTTTTGCTTGCCCCCCTCGAAATTTATTTGCTGTCAACTTTTTTTCGATGTTTGCCAGCCGATTAAATTGCCGATTAAACTGATTTGCATGCAAATTTATGGAGCTACAATTTTTTGGGTAACTTTGATGGCCTGATAAACAATTGCCTAACACTTAGGCAAGGGACAGGGAGAGAAAGCGAGAGAGAGAGAGAGGGAGAGGGAGAGGGAGGGTGTGTGTAATAGGCTGTAAGCGTATATAGGCACAAATTGTTGCATACCTTTAGGAGCTAATTCAATAGAGCATATTTAATATCCTTGGAAAACGACAGGAATTTATTTTTGACTTTTTAGACTTAAACATAACTAGAAACATATACAAATGGCTAAGGTAAAGAGTTTTTGTTAAGTCGTAGTCAGTAAAATAATTAGTAGTTGACTGCATATAGTAATATATATTCTAGTTTAGATTGATATTTTCCTGATAAGGTTCTGCTGGCGAGTGGAGCTGACCATGTCTGCCTTTCCGTCCATTCATTCAACTGTTTACCTGTCTGTTCATCCGCCTATCTATTTGTCTGTCTGTCCGTCCGTCTCTCCGTCCATCTGTTCGTCCATCCGTCCGTCTGTTCGTCCATCCGTCCGTCTGTTCGTCCATCCGTCCGTCAGTCCGTCAGCCTGTTCATCTGTCTGCCCGTCCGTCCGTCTCTCCGTCCGCCCGTCCGTCCGTCCGTCTGTCCGTCAGCCTGCCCATCTGTCTGTCCGTCCGAATGTCGCATCGAGCTTGGAGCCTGTAAGAGATTGTCTCTAGTTATTGATAACTGTTTTCCTCTTCGACAGATCCCACTACAATCGATATCAAATTGAAGTTATAGAAACACAATTAATACGCTTCAAGAGCTACAGTTATCAAATTTGATATGTAGAGTCATCCTGAGACTGCATAGATTTCGAATTCGACATTTCTCTCCTCTTCCTCATGGTTAGGTCTTTCGAAGTCATTATACATTAGCTGACTCTAACCTACTTTAGTATATATATATAAGCAGCTAAACAGCTCCATCTGCTCTACTGCTTCAAATGTCCATGAATGCATAACTTTACCCCATTTCTAGCTCTTTTTTAACTCACTCCAGTTAAACCTCAAATACTTTCTGCTTCTTTCCCTCTCCTCTCCTCTGCCCCTCTGCTATCCCACAACTTGCCATTTTCAGCATTTTGCATATTGAAACAAGGATCGTTATTATTATTATAATTTAATATGATTTCATTTCATTTTTTGTTTCGGAGCATTTGCTACGCATTGAGAGTCATTCATCTATGCTTAGATCCTTTGAGACAGGGACTACAATTCAACCCTTAATAGACAGCCAAATGCCATAAACAAATCTATAAAGCTGCTGCTGTGCGAATGTGTGTGTGTGTGTATGATTAATGTGTGTCTGCAATTATTGGTGTGTGTGTGTGTGTGTTTTAGCTTGCTAAGGTCCTGCTGCTGCTGCTGCGTTCTCCTGCCCTCGGCCAGCGGCTGTCATCAGGTGCGTTTAATTGCGCGATTTTCGCGCCCACTAGAAAGCGCGACGTTGGCTTCGACTCGAACTAATTGGCCCTTACACATGGCCATAAATTAATACATTTTAAGTTGAATTGTCTAAGCTGCTGCTGCCACGCAGAAGGCGTCGTCGGCCAATTGGCCCTGGGCCTGGGGGCCGCTGTCTCATTAATGCCTGCGGGCTCATTACAATAATTAAGGCTAATTTATGATGTCATTAATTTTAAATATACATGTGTACATAAATACATGCCTGCGCATGCTGAGCGTATGTGTACATGTTTCGGTCAATCCTTTAAGGCGGTAGGGTTAATGAGCGGGAGAGAGAGGGAGAGAGAATGAGAGCTGGATGTGGGTGTTAAATGACCGAATGATTAGATGATAAGCAAGCAAAAAATGGCTATAAACAAGTGCCAAGGGTCTAGTTTATGATTTCAATTGTAGTTTAGACTGATTTATGTATAATAGTATATATATATATTTATAGATATAGATAGATTATAACTCTGTATAGAATGATACAGAGTTATAAACCTTCAGCAAGCAGCAGTGGCAGCTCCGTTGACCTTGTGACTCTAGCAGCATATTGCATAGCTTACTTGTCATTACAGACTGCAGAGGCTATAGAATTCGGTTTATTCACCAATCTGCATGATCAGCACTTGCCAAGAATGTATAGCGTTGACAGACGTTGTCTTAAATACTTGTAGACTTGATGTGATATAAAGTAAGTGTCCATATTTTGATGGACTGATTTTGATCAATAATAAAGTATCAATCAATATAAAATAACATTAGTCAATATAGTGTATAAAAGTACTCTCTCTCTCTCCTCTCTTTAGATTGAGGAAATATATAGTATTTATAGGTAATAACCTACAGACTGCAGACTCTTATAGAGTATACTCAGCAGAGTCTACTACAAACACTTCACATTGTCAACATAGAGATTCCTTTCGTAAGCCATATTATAGCATATTCATATTCATTTATGTTTCTAAAAATAGAAATTTATATTTCTAAAATTCTAAAAAATTAAATCAAATTACAAAAATTTAACAGTTGGAAAATATTTCCCAGTTTTTGTATATAATTTTTTAGTTCAAGTCTTATTTTAGCACTATATCTTTAAAAATTAAATCAATAAGTTTCTAAAATTGAACTTTTATAAGCTCTTATTTCATTTATGAACTTATTTCATTTACGAACTAGTTCCATCTCTAACTGAACTGCCTTGTTATTAGCACACATACATTATCAGCGCGCATTTAGCAATTTCCATTTCAATTTCTACTTTTAGTACTTGCGAATGGCACAAAAAGGTTGAATGAAGACTTGAATTTGCTTATAATTTGTTCAGACACACTTTTACACACACTTTTAGGCACACACACTTGCCACACACACACACACTTGCCACACCCGCTCATTATGAAGTTAATTTCCGGTTGGCTTTATGCGATGCTGTCTCAAATGTTTTTGACTTGGTCGCTCTCGCTTTGTCGGACCGCTGCACATCATAAAATTTATCAAAATATGAAAATCACACACTTGCACACACACACACACACACATACACATACACACACACGCGCTGCTGCTGTTGCTGAAGCACCCTTTGCGGGTCTCAAGTGCAAGCCGAGCGCTTAATTAGCCCGTCGTGTGAATTGTTTAACATTTTTGGGACCTCACGGCGTATACACGTTGCTTTTTATGATTTTCACACTTTGCCGGGCTGCTGCCCGACTGCGAAATTTAATTACCCAACACACACACACACACACTGTGGCAAGGTGGCAAGGGTCAGGGCCGGGCAGCGCTACGAGCTGAGCCACTTGGCGTGCAAATTACGCATGTCGACCGAGCCACTTGATTGGCGTTTTCAAGGGTCACACCCGCACTCGAAATTGTCCTTCTGATCCTTGTTTCCCAATCACCTCGCTCCCTCTCTCTCTCTCTCTCTCTCTCTCTCTCTCTCTCTCTCATTCGTGGCTGACTTCAAATTTCAACCGTGTGATAAGAGCACTTGTGCCACGGCTCTGAGTTGGGTTTACAAGTTTTTATTCTTTTCTTTTTTTTTCAATGAAAATAAATATTAGCAGAGCTTTTTATAGTATTTATAATATTTATAATATTTAGAAAATATATTGAATATATTTTAGAATTTCTTTTTGCTTTAATTGTTTCTTAGCTGTAATGGAGTATAAGCTGCTATGACAGCTCTATGAGCAGCTTCTGTTCTGAAATGTTGTTGAGTTTTATCAGAGTTCTTGAGTTTAGAAAGTTATAGCAAACAGCGATACTGACACTATCCACAACATTCTAGCTATGTTTATATACAAATTCAATAAACATTTTGATGATTTCCTTAATTAATATTTAAATAGTCTTAAAAATTGAAATGCCTCTTTTAGTAATCAGACATTTACAACGAATTGATAAATATTGAAGAGAAGTGCTTAGGTGTGCTTAACCAAGTGAAGTTCTTAGATAGGGAATGCCATATCCAGCTGAACTGCGAATGCTTTATTTGAAATTTGACACATTTACAATACTGGTGATCCGCAGTCATCAATTTATAGAAAACAATGAAGAAAAAGAAGAATAAATAAAAAGAAGAAGGAACAGAAACTGAATAGGACTATTAAATAACGACACTACGCTATGAGTGAGGAGTTAAGGACGACAGCAAAGGACGACAACAAAGGAGGAGCTGAACTAAGCTGATGAAGCACTTAGAGGCTTGGGAGAAGTTTATGATTCGAGAAATTTTTGAAGGCAACAAAATAGATATTCATGAATAGATGTAATTACAATTTCTAACAGAAAAGCCTGGCATACATATGAATATATCACTTTGTACTCAAAACTTCAGCAAAGACAGAACTGAAGCTAAAAATGAATCTAGAATTCAAATATTGTTTCTCTCTCTATCTAAGTCTCTTAGGGCACTGCAACTGCTAATTACAAGAGCCAAGTCTTTTATATCATTCAAGAATACTCCCCCTATAAGATCTCAACTCGATCTGGGCTGCATATTTCTATATAGGTATTTCCATATCACTCCTCATAGTCAGGCCTCACACTTGCGGCGGGCACATTAAGAGAACTCGTTACGAGCTCGCTTAGGTATGTGGTTTGGGTTGGTCTGGGTTGGTTTGGTGGTGCGTGCGGCCTCCTCGTCGTCATCGTCGTCTGTGGCTTTTACACCTTTAGCGCCTTTGTCAACATTTTAATGACAGCAATTCACAGTGCTCGGGAGCCGCTGATTGCGCTCCAGATACCCAGGCATTGTGTCTGCGCTGGCTGGCTGGACGGACCTGACCCACGACAGGCCGACAGCCAGGCAACAGGACTAGTCATCAAGCCAACCCAACCAAGTCCTTGCGGATTGTGTAATGTGTTTGAAGTTTGTTTGTGCGCCAGATAAGTGTCATATTTAATTTTTTCCTGCTGTCGCATTTTATTGTTGCATATTCATGACCGAGCGAGAGTCAAGTGAGCAGAGCCGCGGCTGGTGGTTAACAGCTCTTATCTTTTTTATGTTGCAACTTTTCTTGCCACCACAGGCCGCCAGAGACACGGCCATAACACGGACTCCAGCTGTCGATAAGGCAGCAGCACAGGCAGCGGCAGCTGAACTTTAATATAAACTTGTTATTTCTTTGTTAGCTTTTGATTCATTATTTGTATTCATATTGTTAGTGTGAAAATGAAAAAGACCTTCATAAAATATCTGGTTAATACTCAAGAGATTCTCTGAAAAACTCATAGAGCTGTATTCTTAGGCACACTGTACAGCTTATATCTAGTTATATTACAAGCTCATGGCTATGCGATATGACATTATTTCATTGTTCAGCAATAAGTTGCCAATATGTTGTCTTCTTAAAAAGTGAAGTAGACTTAAGTTTTGCTCAGAAAATCTATATTGATTGAATTGAATCCCTTAAAAGATCGAGAATTGCTGAAGACTAAAGTTCACCTCTGCTAGCAAGCTGATAAAAAGAGAGCAGAAATCAAGATTTATTTATTTATTATTTTTAAATTTATTTATTAAATTATTTATTTACTTATTTATTTATTAATTTTTTCACTTATTTATTTTGTTTACTTATTTATTTATTTATTTATATATTTTTATTACAAATTATAATCAGCAAACTTATTACTAGTTAAAGCTGAGAAAACAAAGCTTAAGTATTAGTATTATACATAGTAATAATATTATAGTTAGTAAATAGTGGAAAAATAGATAGAGTATAGAAATTAGTCCAGATTCTAGAAAAAGCTAAGAAAATTACTTAAAACTAAAATCAGAGTTTACAAAAATTATTTTTAGTTTTAACAAAATTTAACAAAAATAAAAGCAAAGCATTTATTTATATAAATATGTATAAATATATAATTGGTTTTTATTTTTGTTAAATTCTTTTAAAACTAAAAATAATTTTTAAATGAATAATTAAGTGAATGAAAATTAAATATATATATAAAAATATAAAAAAATATATAAATTTAAAATACTTAAAGCAAAATAGTTGAGTGAATAAAGTGAAAGTCTAATAAAAAGAAATAAATAAATACAAATATAAGCTAAGTAATCTGTTGGGCCCAGCAACAGGCGCTACTCTTAACATTAAATAGGAGATTTTAATTTGTAAGAGATTTACATATTGCTGTTCGCTCGTTCCGTTCTCTCTCTATTCTTCACAAGTTTCATTCGCTTTTACATATAGTGTTTGCAAAGAGATTGCGATTCATTCGTTTCGTTTTCTCTCTATTCTTCACAAGCTTCTTTCGCTCTCGCAGCGCATCGGCTTGATCATGCTTCGGCAGGCGCTCGTAGTTCGGAGAAATTAACTATTGTTCGATATGTGCAGATGGTCGTGCGTCGACAGCTCTGAAAGGTGTCTAAATTGATTATATACTTATACATATGTCTGTATATGTATACTTAGTAGCCGAGAGCATGACAGTCAGTGTCACTTGTTCACATTTAGAGTCTGAAATTTGTTTGAACTGAGTTAAAGAGACACGAAAAGTCTGATTAGCTCAGCATAGTCTTTGCTCTACGAGTTTCACAAGCAAACTGAATTGCTGAATTGATTGCAACTAGATAAGTTCGCCAGAGATGATTGATCAAACAATAGGTCTTTAAAATATTAATAATAATTATAAATTTTGTAAATATTTAACTAGACTTTATTTTATTCAACTCAAACTTGATAGATATTCAACTAGAGAAGTTCGCCAGAGAACTCAAACTCTATAGATATTCAAATGATTGCAATTAGAGAAGTTCGCCAGAGGTGCTTAAGCAAACGGTAGGTCTTTTATTAGTAATATAGATATAGATATAGATATATGAAGATATAGACATAGAATATAGATAATATAGAGATATTCATAATACATAGAAATTTGAATGTCGTAAGCTACCTACGTATCCGCTATATTCCATAATAAAGTTTGTTTTACAATAGATTTCATATATGTCTGATTATTTCGTCTACCTAGCCTAGCACCTTCCCTCCCACTCACATAGATAATTTCTGAGTTGTGCATTTGCCATATATTCAGCATATCATATCTATTAGTGGCGTTTGTCACATGTGAAACCATTAATTTTCCGCCGGAAAACTGAGCCGTTGAGTTTGTCATTTAATTTAATTTGACTGGCAAGCGACGTCTGTCTAGCTGTCTGAGAGAGAACTTAGCAAGCAGGAACTTATCTCGCCTGCTGGGAGCTTTGCTCTGCGTGCCTGACCGCCCTGCCCGCTTAAGATATACTTGATATGCTTATCCAGCTCACATGTGTGTGAGTGTGTGTCTGTGTGTGTGCGTGTGTGTCTGAAGACAACTTCATATACATAGTCGATTTCACGTGCCTTGTCAAAAGGAATTTAAATAATGACAAACGACGCGCGCTGCAGTCAAAGTTGAGAACAGGCCACAAAACCAGTTCCACGAATTTCCCCCCAAAAAAAAAATGTAGAAGAAGATGATGAAGAAGAAGAAGATGGAGAAGAAGAAGCAAAAAGGAGCAAGAAATTCAAGTAACGCAGCAAAAGATAAAAAATTGCGGTTTGTCTTAACTTGGGGCCAAGTTTTGTCGGCTGTTGAAAATTCTAATGTTGTCACATTTGCATCCATACATGAGTGTGAGAGTGTGTGTGTGAGTGTGTGTGTGTGTGAGTGTGTGTGTGTGAGTGTGTGTGTGAGATCACGTAGCACGTGGCAGATTGCATAGGGATTCGTTCGGTTTGGTTTGGTTTGGTTTGCTGCTCCGCCGAGACTTTTCTTATTTTCATATTATTGCGATTTAGTTTTATGCTGCCAAATACCCTATATAGATGGGGTATATTAGTTGCTGTATGCACATGGTTGTCATGTCAATATATTGATAGTTATTATGTGCTTTAGTAGATTTGTTTTGAGAACTGCATTTGGTTGAACTTAGTTCTGTTTCTGTTTATACTTTTGAGTAATTATCATTAGAAGTATTCATTGTGGGTGGGGCAAAAGTAATCACCCTATTGGAAAATGCTATAACATTTCATTAATTCAACTTTCATTTACATTTATGAAGTAAAACAAACGCAGCATACAAATCGAAAGGACATGAATAGCTTTACTCTACAAGAACGCGGAGGAATGAATGAAGGAAGCATTTCCGGATCGCATAATCTCTCACTTTAAGATGAGGACTATCCCGAGAGATCATCCGATTTAACCTGCATATATGTAGAGTATATATATATATACATATCTTAACATTTTGTTAGATATCGAAAGTTTCTTCCTTGAGCTAATCTTGCCTTCATCTAACCCAAAGTTTTCCACCCTTCGCCCTTCACTTAGAGCATTTTCTAGTCGCATAACTTTAACAATTTTCCACTGCTTGTTTTTCCTTTTTCCGCTTTATTTTTTTGATTTATGGCACACACGCATCTGAAAAAAAAATCTAAAAAAAAAAGAAGAAATGAAACGCTTTTCTTCAGCATTTGCCGCACCGGAATTATTTACCATTTGGCTTTGTTTGGGGCTAGTTTTTTGTAATAGAAAAATAAAAACGAAATGAAATTTGTGACGGAAATGATAAGAGCACACACACACACATAGATACACACACACACGCATGCTTACAAATGGCCAACAAAGATATCTCATAACTGGCTAAACAAAAACTTTTAGTCCGAAAAAAAAAAACATTTCTATTTGCTGTTTCCGTTTGTTTTCCAGCTATTTCAAATATTTTTTTGCCCATTGGCCAGCGGAAACGGATGCGGCCATTGTTGAACATGAACAAACAACCAGCACACATACAGACAAACAGGATTAATGCTAACAACAAATATAACTTTATTAAAAAATAAATGAAATTTGTGCACTGGCTGGCTGGGCGAGTCCGAAAAAGGATTTGGCCGCAAAACAAAAACTAAGTTGAAACCAAAAAAAAAAAACAAAACGTCGGCGTCAAAACTATGCAAAGAATTTCAAAGTTGAGACAAAGGCCTATTGCCCCAGCACCGGCTGGGGCTGCTGCAGCTGCGCCCGGCAGGCCGACCGACCGGCCGACCGGCCGACCTTACCCCATTTAGCCCTTTGCCACTGCGGGGGCATATTTTGAATTGTTGTCCTTCTATGAGTGGAGCCTCTGGCTGTGGCAATGGCAACGGCAACGGCAGCTGCTTGTTGAAAGCATTTCTGACATTACGGCTGACCCAAAACTGGCCAGGGCCAGGCACAGATAGCGTCACAGCAAACAGGACACACATGAGCGCCTCATCAAGTGTATCTTTATGTGTTAGTCTCTCTCTCTCTCTCTCTCTCTCTCTCTCTCTCTGTGTGTGTGTGTGTGTGCGGAAAACGGAAACGGATATGGCTGCTGGACAACGATTCGGTCTACGTTTGCTTGCTGTGGCATGGGCACTGCCCAAAAGGCGTAAACGGGATTAATTGAATTGAATAATTACATACACAAACATACTCAAACATACAACAATAACAACAACAACAACAACAACAAACAGTTACAACAAACAGAAACTTGTTATGTGGCACGGCTCGCTCGGGTTGCTCTTGTCGGACGACTACTTGAAATTATTTTTATACTCATTCAGGCAGTGAAAAGAGTATATTGGTTTTGTGCAAAGAGCGTCTTGCTGTGTGTTCGTCTGTCCATCCATCCGTCTATCCGTCCGTCCATCCGTCCGTCCATCCATCCGTCCGTCTGTCTGTCCGTCCGTCCATCCGTCCGTCCATCCGTCCGTCACTCCGTCCGTCTGTCTGCCTGTCCGTTCGTCTTAATGCAAACCATTTCGTCGCTATTGAAACTAGAGACTTGAAATTTGCAATATATACTCGTGAGTACCCTTGTCTGATAAAGTGTCAAGATCTTACCGATACGCCCACTAGGGGCGTTACAAATCTGGAAGTGTTAATTCCGATATCTCAGAAAGTTAGTAATATAAAAAGCTAGCGACTTGAAGTTTGGAATATTTACTCGGGTTGACAACCTAAGATCAAAATGATATGGCGAATATATCTAAACCGATAGCTGGCGTGGTATACCGCAAAAGTTTATAAGTATCTTTTAAAGCATTCGACCTAGAGGCAAGACCGAATCTGTAGCGTCCGAGTGCATTGTTCTGACTTGTTAATTGGCGACTTTGATGATGCGAATGTATTTATGTTAATGAATATAATTAGATTGTGAACTAATTATAATATATATCAACTATATATGGACTATTTATAATATATCTATATAAATCATATAAAACTGCCCTTTTAGTTAATTCATCTTCAATTCAAGGAATAACTAAACACGCATGATTGCTCCGTAGAATGTTTCCTTCCTTACAAAACAATAAACTATATATTATATGCAATTAAATTAGCTATCCAACGATTTTGGTATAGTCGAAATACCCTTTGTCGACTATCGAAAGCGGAACAACGAAACTTCTGGCAGCACTTGTCGATGACTTGTTTGCTTCAGTCAGTCGATCCCTCTTTTCCAACCACCTTCCCGCCCTCTCACTCTCTCGCCCTCTCGTTCTCTCTCTCCCTACAAGATTCACGCTGTTTCACTGTAGTTGTTAAATGGCTAATTTGTTTTGTTGCATGTTGTTGTTAGTTACAGCTGCCACATAATGCGTCCCAGCGCCTGCCCCATGCCACTGTCTCTACATGTGGCCAGCATCCAACAGCAGCAACAGCAGCAGCACCCGAAAGGGTTTTAACTGCCCGCCGATGCTGTCAAGGACATTTGTCATAATTTACCAACATATCTACGCATTACAGTGTGGGTGTGTCCACCATGTGTGTGTGTGTGCGTGTGTGTGTGTGTGTGTTTTGTATGTGATTTGTGTTCATTGGCTTAAATGCCTTGTGACGCAGTCGTGTTATTAGTCTAAACACCTGTGGCACATGCCGCATGCGAATGTGACACAAGCATTAATTATCCTTATGCCATGCAGGCTGGATAATGATAATGATTGCGATGCTGATGCTGATGCTGATGCTGATGCTTGCAACACATCATGGTTGCTTAATCATCTCATTAGGGCGTTCCCTGTCACAGTCGAACCTTGAATACTAATTAGAATGAATACTGTTTTCTCTAATACTATAAAAGTTTCTGTTTTCTGTTGATTAAAGATTTCTGAAATGTATATAAAATAGTAATAAAAAATGTATTAGTTCAAACTGAATAATATAATTTTTGGGTTTTTTAGTATATTTAGAAAGTAAAGCTCTCTCTCTCTCTCTCCCACTAATATAATCTAATATAATTCATTTAAAGTAAATTTTTCTTAATTTTCCAATTTATATAATAAATATTATTTAAATTACATTCCTATGAATATGTCTATATACATATATACATATATATATATTTCTCTGCAAAAGATGCTTAAGATTGGCATTCGCTTGACATTTTCCGGGCTCATTTATGTTGAACTCTTATTAATTCGATTTTTATCGTGCCCCTGGGAGTCATTGTGTGGCATTTTACGTATTTCAAGAATTGTGCATATTTCCGCCAGGCACCCACTCCAACACCAACCACCCAACCCCCCAACCCCCAACCCCCAGCTGGATACACCTACAATACACAGAGCTCACCTAAAGCGCGTAAATCTCGTGCGTCTTTATTTCTTCATTAATTTGAGCAGCGACGCTGGCAGCGACGGCAACAGCGACAGCGACGCCAGCAAAGCAGCACACTTCAGCGCTTAGATTGCCAAAGGTAGATTATTATATTATATATTATACTCTAACCAAAAAAAAAGAGAGTTAAGATGAACAGTTCTGGAGTAAGCTTGCCAGTTATCTTATATGATCTATATGAACTCTGTTTGCTTCAGGAATAACCCTACTAAACTTTGTAGGTCTCTTATCTATATGCAAACTTGTTGATATATATTCTGTTTAAATATATTAAATATTTTATAAAGAATCAAGTTTGATCTACATCAACTTATCTTCATTTTTTGATATCTTCCACTAATTAAATAATTATTAGTTTAGTAAGGGTATTCCATATTCGCTTTGCTGCTGTCCACATCTCTCATTCAGCTTGGCGCGTGCGACGCCGCTTGGGGTGACCCTCTTAGCTGGCTGGCTGACTGGGTTGGATGGGGAGTGCGCGGGTTTGGGGGAGCTTTAGCTCGCGATTTGAACGAGTTAACGTTAACGTTAACGTTAACCCCTTACAGCTGTGGCAATTTAGACAGTCGTCCTGCGCTCGGGCTCAGCCTTGAAAATCTAATTAAAACAACAACCACCGATTTTTGTCTTTCGGGCCGCGTCCTAAAGCTTTATAAATGTTTTGATTGCATTAAAGCGCTGCCAAGCGAGACTGGGCAGGGGGTTGGGAAGGGGGAGCTATGTATGGCAAATATATATTTAGAATTGGATATACTTATGGCCTATGCATGTGTGTGTGTGTGTGTGTGTGTGTCTATTAGCTAAAGGTTAGGCAAGACAAAAGTTTTCTATTTAAATTGTCAAGGCCGGAAAAAAAAAGTTTCATTTGTATTTTATCTGGCTAATTTATGTTTGTTGTAGAGCACAATATATCTTAATGGATAATTATAATCTAATTTAGATAATATATGTATAATACATATATAATATAATTTATATAATATATAATATATAATATATATAATTTAAGACCTTTTCGGAGCAATAATTGAAAAGAAAAACTTTCTAAGCTCCCAAAGTTATATAGCTAAATTTTTAATGAGAGTTGAAGGAATAGTTCTTGAGCGTCATAATTTGTATATGTAGAAAAGAATGTTATGTGATTAAGCCCTAGTTAACTGTTTATGCTTAGAAATGTATATTTGATTAGAAATGAGATTTGATGCTCTTAAAGCTAGTTCTGTGCCTTGTTCTATGCTCTTGGCCAAAACATAATCATAACTAACAAATAATACATCTATATAAATATATATATACATTACATAAATATATATATAAATACAAGTAAATTTTGGGCTAGCAAACAAATGCTTGTTCTCCTGTTTCTCTTATGAATCATCATATAACTGGGCGCACTTTGAGCTCGTTAAAACTAGAAGTTCATAATGGACAAGTTCAACTGTGAGTATACCCACTGTATGTGTGTGTGTGTGTGTGTTTGCTTGAGTCTATTATTTCAGCTCGATTAAATCGTCTTACGGCTCAACGAGCTTTGCCTTAATATTATGTAGATGTCTAGAGATAAACGTTAGCCGGCTGCAGAGGTATGCCTATAGTATATATGTATATATGCCTGAGCTGTGGACGTTTGAGAGTCCATTGTGCCCCATAAGCCTGGCACATCATAAGCACATCCTTATGTAAATCTTCGTGTGTGTGCGTGTGTGTTTATGTGTTGGTTGATAAACAAAATGTAATTTAGTACGAAGCGGTCAAAGGACGCAGGCACCTCAGGCAGCGTCTTTGGGGCAACGTGTTGCGCCTTGGGAGACTGTGAAACTGCGAGCTGTAGTGAGTTGACTCTCGACAGCTGCCAGGACATGGCAAAACGGCTAAAGGACCAAAGACAAATGCCTTTCTGCTGCCAGCAGACATCAGCTCCAATGCCTGTGCAACGGCTGTGCAAAGATGATGATGACGATGATGATGATGATGATGAGTTTGTTTGAGGTAGCTGTTGTTGTGGTTGGAATTTTGAGGGCAGGGCAGGAGGCAGGAGGCAGGAGTCTGAGGCTCGCTCGTCACACATGTCGCCAAATGGCAAACACTTTGGGCTGCCCGCCCACTTCTGCCTGCTGCTGCTGCGGCCATGTAAGCGATGTGTTTATTTGCTTTGTTTCCCATTGTTAAAAAACATTTATGCAAACAGAAGGCCCGAAATGCCGAATGCCGAAAGCTTTGCAACTGACTTTTCAATTGAGTCGCTCATGAAATGTCACATGCCAGGCAGCAAAACTGTTCAAGCAAAACAAAAAGCGAAAAGCTTCAACTAAATTGCATTTCTTTTGTTGTTTTTGCTGTTGATGCTGCTGCTGCTGCTGCTGCTGGCTGTGTGGCCATAGTTTCGCTCACTCTCTCGTTTACAGTTGGAGCGCGCTCTCACTCTCTTTTCCTATTTGGCATTCGCTTGCGCTCGCGCGCGCGTTTGCTCTCTCTCACTCTGGCCAGCGCTCTCTCGCTCTAGCGCTCGCTCGTTGGTCGCTCTGTCTTGCTCGCTCGCTCGCTCGCTTCACGCTCGGCAAAAGCTCCTCCTCCATTTGGTGTGCTTTGTCGCCGTTTCTGCTTTAGGGATTTTTATGACAAAAACCAACAACAACAGTAACAACTATACCAACTACAACAACAACAACAAGCAGCTGGCGTCGGCAATGAGAGCCGAGTCTCATTTGGCATTTGTTGTTGTTGCTTTTGTAGGGGCGTCGCCATTTTGTATACGCTGCGTTAGCTCCACCCATTTGGCTAGTGCGATTAAATAACACAAGCAAAGCTTAATATCCACATTATATATATATCAAGTATTTTTTACATAGCTCACTCTTTATATATAGTAAATACTATATACACACATACATATGCACTTGCATCTGATACTATGTAAATGCTTTGGGGGTCTTTGGCCAAGGGAGTTTTATTTACATTTAGTGCATTTTTTTTTTATTTTTGCCCACTTCCCCAACAAATAGTCAATAATTCCTTTGTTTATTTGCCAGCTGCAAGCAAATTGTGTAAAAAATGACTCGAAATTAAATATTTGACATTTGCAAATTAATTAACTTGTATTGAAAAGCAAATAATAGTTGACTATTTAAAGTTCTGTTGAAGTTTAAAAGTAAAATTTGTTTATAGAAAAACAGAAAAAAGTAAGAAATTTCTATTTAGATTGTTTCAGATTCATTAACTTGCATTAAAATAGAAAAAACTTTACTTTTTAAAGTTCAGTTGGAGCTTAAATAAGTGATTTAAGAACATAGATAGATATATAGAAGATAGCTTCAGTAATGATAAAGCTTGAAAATTGAAGAAAAAAACATATGCTGGAAGAGTTAAGATAAGATTTAGTTACTTCTTAATGTATACTAAAAAACATAAATTAAAGTTAGTAATCAGGTATAACACTATCATAGCTTATAGACAGCCGAAGACTGTTGATGTGCTGAATTCTCATTTGAAAGTCAGTTTACCAACACATTATTAAATGTTCTTCATATATCACAGACTTACATATCTCATGAATTTACTAAATAGCTATGCTACAGCCCTGATCCCCCTCTATCAGCATCATTCTGGCTTGAAGTTGTCCTGAACAAATGATATCTCGATGACTTAAGCTTAAATTTGAGTTCTTATATTTGAGATCTTAAAGTTGATATTTTTATGACAAGCAAAATTGCTTTAACAAATTAAAACCAATCTTGAAGAGCAGGAGTTAAATTTTCAGAAACTTTAATATGATATATATGATATAAATATATGATATATATGATATGAATATGATATATATGACATAATTGTTACACTTTCTCAAAATACTACATCCACACTCAAAACTTCCATTTAATTTTTTTTAAAAGCTTAGTTTCTCATCAACACATTATCTCAGAAACTCTGATGTTTCTCTTTCTCTCCCTTTCCGTTCCTCTTCATAGGATAGAATATCTCTTTGTTATATTATGTTGCCTAGCTTATCAGGTTTTAATCAACCATTGTTTATTTTGATCTACTTATCAGCAAGATATCATCTCAGTATTAGCAACTAAACTTGAAATGCAATTGATCTTTTTGTTGTCATATACAGAAAACATGATGTTCTTAGGACATTCTGGCATCAGATTTTTAACTCAGCTCAGCTGTAACCTTTAGATATGTGGAGTCTAATAAAAGTACTATTTACAGAAACTGTAATGTATATAATGTATATATATATATATATATTAATAATATACTATTATATTAATATAATGTTATATTTATATTTATATTATTATATTTAAATTATATTATTATATTTTCTTATTATTGATATTATATTATCTGAATATTAAAGATCTACAATTTTAAGTTTGGCATATCCGGAAAGTGTGATGCTACAGAAACACTTTTGATTCAGATTTAAACTCATGTAAAATCTTCAGAGAAGTATAGTCTTAAGTCTTAGTACATATAGTTATCAAAACTTTAAGCTTTTCTGTTCTTTATTAAAGATTATCATATAGTATTATAAGACTACAGCCATGGACTAGTCTGATAATCAAAAGCTATTAAGTAATTGTTTCTGTTATATTTTAAGTAATATTTTATTTAAGAACTGAAATGTGTAAACTTTATTAGTAATATATATAGGATCAATATAAAAATATTTAGTATATATAAAAATATATTAATATATTTAGCCTATCTAAATATGAAGCTAAAAACCTTTTGACTGTTCGTTAAATAAAACTTGAACGCGTCTCGCCAAAAACAATCGAAGAAATTCAATTAAAGACAAAAGCGGGCAATTTGCTCTCAACTTGTTTATGTTTTTTTTCTGTTTTTTGTTGTTGTTAATTGATAATTGGATTTGTGGCTCAGAGTCTGCTCGCCGACTATTTGACTTGTTAATTTTATTGTTGTTCTTTTGTGAGTCGTCTGGGTTGGTGCCTTCGGCCTGTAGCCACGTCGCCACGACTGGTGTCTCGAGACCTCGCGTCTAATGAGTGAGTAAACAGAGTGAAATTTTGTAAATTCGGTAAATTTCGTCGAGAGTCGAGAAGTCGAGCCGCGAGCCGCTTGAGAAGACTTTGATTTGCCCAAACAATGAGCGAATGAAGGAAAGTAAAACAAAATCCTTTTGTACTTAGCCGAGTTCATTTATAATTAAGTTGTCTAATTCATTTCGGCTTTTGTTGATATTCATTTTTTTCTTCTTCCTTCTAGCCTTGGCACTTGTTTCTGTTGTTCCCTGTTGGCCTTGTTGTTGTTTCCCATTACCACAAAATCCACTTTTGACTCCCCGCTGCGCTGAGTCAACAGAAAACAAACGTTTTTTTTTTTCTCTCTTCTTATTCTGTCGTCCCGTTTTCTGTTTTGTTTTTAATGATTCTTATGGCATTCGAGTGGCTTTTTATGTGCACTTCAGTTTCAGCTGGTAGAACGGAGCTCTCTCCCTCTCCCTCTCTCTCTCTCTCTTGGAGGCCTTCAAGTGGCCCAAGTCGACGCGAACGGAAACGGAAATGGAAACGGCAAAGGCAACGCCATGAAGTTAATTTTATTTATGCGCTCACTTTCCGAGCAAGAATTAGCAGGCAGATAAAACAATGGCCAAATCCAGCAGCGAGCAGCCCGCACTCACCTGGCACCCCCCACCACCCTCCCCCAGTGTTGTCGCTCGCCGGGAGACATACTTAAAATGCAATAAATACAAATGGAAGCGGGCTAAAAGGGATGCCAACTGCCAGCAGCTGTAGACTTAGCTGTGCTTAGCCTCGATGATATTTCAAGAAAGTAAAACAATTTCATTGCTTGAGGAGCTTGAGCTTAATATGATTCTCGAGAAATGTGAATTAACTCAATAAGATCTCTGTCTCTCTCTCTGTCTCTCTCCCTCTTTCTCTCTCTTTTTGTTCCTCCTAATATGATGGAATATCTCTTTGTTATATTATGTTGCCTAGCTTATCAGGTTTTTATCAACCATGTTTATCTCTCAAATGTATTTGTTTTATCAAAATGTGTTCGCTTCTCTGCGGTTCTCATGAATTCTTTTCATTCTCACTGACTATTTCCATCACACTCTTTCTTTTCTTCTCCTTCTCTACCTTCGTCCTTTCTTTCTTTCTTCCCTTCTCTATCACCATTCTTTCTCTTCTCTCTTCTCCTCTGTCTTTCTCTCTTCTTCTCTGTCTTTCTCTCTTCTCCTCTGTCTTTGTCTCTTGAGAGAATTTTTCTCTCTTTCCATTTGTCTCTCCCTGTCTCTCCCTCTCTCTCACTCTCTTTTCTTTTTTTCATGCTCTTTCTTTCTCTATCTCACTTGGTTGCTCTCTCTCTCTCTCTATCTCTCTCCCCTCTCTCTCTCTCTCTCTCTCTCTCTCTCTCTCTCTCTCTCTCTCTCTCTCACTTGACCTTTTGCCTCTTTCACTCTATCTATCTCTTTCCTCTCTCTCTCTTTTCTTTCATTTCGCTTACTTTTCATGCTCCGAGTCTAGTTTTTTAGCTGTATAAATAGAAAGAGATAAAGAAATAGTTTTATAAATATATCTCTCTTTATAAGTGTTCATAAATAAATACTATACAATCTAACATATCTATATTTACTTAAGAAACTTTAAGAAATTCCTTTTATGCTTTCAATTCTTATATTTTCCATTTGCCATTTCCATTTCCTTTATCAGTTTTCAATTGACTTAAAGTCGAATGGGAAAGAAAGCTTTGCGGAATGCAAAATGTGTCGCCTAATTTGCCATTAGCGCTATAAAGGCAAATTATGAAGTCGTACTGGATGACCCCGCCCTAGCAGTCGCCCACCTTTGCGGCGCCCCCTTTAGCATTTTTTCGTATTTTTTTCTCAATTTCTTTTTTTTTTGCCTGCTTATCGCGCGCTTCTCTCTCGCGCGCTGCTCTAATTCGCCTAATATGGGCAAATGACGCGAGGCACGTTCCGTTAGCTGGCCGGGAAGGGCGTTTAGTCGACTGGGCGTGCCATTTTTCACGGCCCTTGTTACGCTTATCCTCATGGCTCATAATAGCTTTTCATTATTGTTATTATGCCGAGAGCTCCGAGAGCTCGTGGAAATCTCCGTTACAACATTAACAAACGCATAAACAAACGGGGACACAAAACAGCGAATAAAGAAATGCCAGGGACTTAAGCTCTGCTCGAAGTAAGAACAAGAACAAGGAGAAGATGGAGATGGAGGTGGAGAAGAAAAAAAAAAACAACAACATACAAACAAGCATCCTTAAGGACAGCGAATATTCAAATGAAGTCGCGCGATAAGCCGACTTCAAATCTGTGAAAAACTGTGACGGCGGCCCCCTCAGCGCCTGTGCCTGTGCAATGGAATTTCTACGCGCTTGGCACCCCCTCTCAGTCCCCCCCTCCATGCAGCCCCTGCTGCAGCCTGTGCGTGTCCTGTGCCGCTGGCTAGGACTCAGTTGAGGCCCACTCTGCTCGCTTGTAATGGGGTGTGATTTGTACACTTTGTTGTTGCTGTTGTTGTTGTTGTTACTGTCTTTGCCTTTTTGGCCGCGACCGAGCAAAAAGATTGTGTTGGCCCATCCTTAACTAAGCCATAAAATTCCTTTTTTACAAACTGTGAATCCTTCATGATCACTTTAAGTGGTTCGCGCGTACTTTTTTTCTGCTCCTTCTTCCTCTGCCTCTTCTCTTTCTTTTTTTTTCATACCCTTCATTCCTGGCGCGCCCCCGCGCGGCCAGTTGACGGCAATCATTGCCGGATACTTAAGCGGATTTGCATCTTTGTTTGGTCTTCTTCGCCCACCCGCTCGCCCTTTTTTTTGTGTGGAATATTCTTTGCCAGGACGAAGGACGAAGTCTTTGTCTTGTCTGTTGTCAAAAAAAAACATTTTCTTTTTTCTTGTGGCTGGTTGCACGTTTACTTCTGGCGACGTCTTCATCAAAATAGACAATGTTACGCCAGGCCAGGACAGGCCCCGCCTCGTCCTTTGTCCTGCTCGCTTGGGTTTTGTCATTTTTATGCGAGTTCTTCAAAACTTTGCGCCCAAATGGCGTTTACTTAACGTTTTGCAGTTGCCGCGGCCAATGCGATTTGTTATTAGGTTAAGTGCTTTGTCCCGATCCTCCAGCAGCGCCCTCAGCTGTGCTCCATTTGTTGCTCGGCCACAACTCTGAGTTCGTCGAGGACGTCTGTTGGCGTGTTTACAGAATTGAAAATCAGTGGAGAGAGAGAGAGGGAGAGAGAGAGAGAGGGGGGTAGGTGCTATAAATAATAGAGCAAGTAAACTTTACTAGTAATAATAATTGGGAAATATCTAAGAAAACACAAATAAAATGAAAACTTTTCTTATAATGAATCCAAGAGTTTCTTAGATTCGACTTCTTTATAGAAGTTCCCTATATATACCTATATCTATACCTATATCTATACATATATCTATACCTATATCTATACCTATATCTATACCTATATCTACACCTATATCTATAGCTATCTTTATCTCTGTTTCTCTCTAATCTCTTCTTTCACACTTAAACTTTCGATTCAAATGTTAAGCATCTTGAAGAGTCCCCAACTTCCCTCTTTGACTTCCTGCATCTACCTTATCTGTTTTCCTAACTCTCACTCTCTCTCTCTCTCATTTACTCCAATGCTCTCTTTTTCTTGCCACATCATCATAATTTTACAGTGAATCTTTATGGGCATAGCAACTCCATCGAAATGGCCAGCAGCTGGCTCCACCAATGCATTCCCTCCTCTTCATTCCATTGGCCTGCGTTCACTTGAGCGGTCTCAATGTAGACAACAGTTTTGCCAACAGTTAAACTTATCACTGACGGCGTCTGCCGTTAGAGTAACAGTACATTAGCCTAATGACGCAGCGGCGAGAGAGAGAGAGAGAGAGAGAGAGAGCAACAGAGCAACAGAGCGAATGAGCTGGGAAAAAGAAACTGCATGGCCATGATGTTGACGATGTTACGCAGCACATTTCATAATTCCCGCGCCATGATTAAGTGCCGGCCCCAAGGAGCGTGGAGAATGGAGAGTGGAGAGAGCGCGGGCTGCGGCCTGAGTTGAGCTTAGAGTTTTTCTTTGGCAAAAGTTTTGCAAGTTGTTGCAGCGGCCCTCCCAGCATGGCGGTCGCATAATTAAGCAGTTTGGTGGCTGGGGAAGGGGCTGGGGGCTGGGGGCAGGTAAGCTAACTAAAGGCGCGCTGGTGCGGAAGTGTGAAAGTTGTAGCCTGCCCTCTCTCTCACTCTCTCTCTTTCTCTCCCTCTCTGCCCCTAACACTCATCTGTAGACTGACAGCTGGAACTACGCATAAAACTTTAGCATGCGCTAGCCTTGGGAATTGTTATGAAAACGTATGAAAAGAAACTTCCTGTGCCGAAAGAAATTTTGTATGTAGAAATTGAAGTGTTAGAAGCATAATAATGTTTCTAACTCTATGTTTTTAGCAAAGCTTCATAGCTGGATATGTAATATGAATGGAATAAATTGGGTAATTTTTACATTTATCTTTACATATAAAGAAAATTTTAAGTTACAGAGGAAGACTTCTCTCTCTCTCTCTCTCTCTCTCTCTCTCTCTCTCTCTCTATGTCTTACATTTGTATAGTGCGCCAAACTTAAGAAGTAATATGAATGCTTTCATAAGGAGTATCTTAGTCATTCTATCTCTCTCTCTCTCTCTCTGACACTTTAACTACCTCTCATCTCTCTCTCTCTTTCCCTGTATATCTTTCTTCCGTCTCTGTCTACAATTCTCGTTCCGTCTCTCTCTCTCGCTCGCTCTCTCTCTCTCTCTGTCAATCTCTGTCTCTCTCTCCTTCTCTGTCTCTCTCTCTCCCTTTCTGTATCTCTCTCCTTCTCTGTCTCTATATCTCTCTCTCTCTCTCTATCTCTGTCAATTTTGGTCTCTCTCTCCTTCTCTCTCTCTCTCTCACTTCTCTCACTCTTTCTATCTCTCTCTCCCTTCTCTCTCTCTCTCTCTCTCTCTCTCTCTCTCTCTCTCTCTCTCTCTCTCTCTCTCTCTCTTTCTCTCTCTGTAAAGCTCTGTCTCTCTCTCTCCTTCTCTATCTCTCTATATATATCTCTCTCTACCTCTTTCTCTCTCTCTCCCTCTCTCTCTATCTCTCTATCTATCTACCAAGCAAGTTTAAATATGAAATTTAATAGCTTCTAATACTTCATCTAACACAAAATCCATGTTACATATTCCCCTGCATCCCCGTGAGCAACGTGTTTATGTTCATTGGCCGTGTGTTGCGCACTTTGAAATTCAAAGGCAAATCCAAAATCCAAAATCCACAATCCAAATCCAAGTCCAGATCCAAATCGAAATCAAAACTAATGAAGTGAAAACGGCACTAAAATGTCTTAATATGTGTTGGCAACGTGAGCGGGCAACCTGCAAAATGGTTAAACGGCTGCCGCAAGGACATGCCTGGCACATAATATCCTTGTTGATTTCTATTCAGGCGATTTACTGCCTATGCATGCGTTGTTGTTGCTGTTGTTGTTGTTGTTGCTATTGTTGGCTGCCTTTGTGGTTGCTTATGCGTTGCTTATCTCGATGTGGGGATCAACAGCAACAGCAACAGCAACAGCAGCAGCCATAGTCCTGCTATTCCCCCCTTCTGACGCATCCTGATCGATAAATTTTCCATTAAAGTTATTTTTAAATGCCGCCAGAAAAAAAAGAAGCAAAACACAAGACAGGACAGGAACGTGTGCCAGCCTGTGCCAGGATAATGTACTCGTTATGCCCGATAAAGTTATAAACTCGTATTCGTATGTGCCAGCCAGCAGCGGCGAGGGTTGTCCTGGCCTGTGCTCAGCCTATCGAATTGATTTACTGCCTGCCAAATTTCCAAACACACGCACACACACGTTGCTAATAGATGTTACTGTAAGTGTGCGTGTGTGTGTGTGTGTATGTGTGGGTATTAGTAAACGAGGCGATTACTGAAAAGCTCCAAGTTGTTGCAGTTTCTCGGGGCTTAAAAATATTTTAATAAATTATTTCATATTTTATTTAGTGAAAATTTCAAATTTTTAATAATTCTTATGCTAAAAAATAATTTAATTTATATATAAAATATACAATAGTTAAATATATATTATTTTTTATATATTAATTAAATAATATTTTAAAATATATATAATTTAAAATTTGAAATAATATTTCATATATAAATCAAAACATATTTTAATATATAATTTATTTAAAATTTAAAATATTATATTTTTAAAATATTATAGTTTGAAATTTTAACCAAATCATATATAAAAAAAATAATTTATACATAAAATATAGTTTAAATAAATTATATTTTATATATGAGTTAAATTATATTTGAACATATTTATAATTTAAAATTTTGAATATTAAATATATTTCATATATAAATTAAAATATATTTTAAGATATAAATAAATCAATTTATTACATAATATTTTTGAAATATTATAATATTAAATTTTAACTTTTATATTTATATATTATATTATATGTATGAATTAAATTATATTTTTACATATTTATAATTTATAATATTGAATATAAATTATTTCATATATTATTTCAAATTTCATATAAATCAAAATATATTTTAATATATAAATTATTTAAAATTTAATATATTATATTTTAGTGTTAATTCCATTGCTAAATATATAATTTGGAACTTAGCTAAATATGTTTTGCATTAAACACACATTGAGCTTGCAGTCCAATTATATTTAGCAATAGCATTGCACTCTCCCTCTCACTCTCTCTCTCACTCTCTCTCACACACACACCTATCATATTTGTGGCTTGCGGCTGGTGAATTCCTTTGGCTTTGGCTTTGCGTAAAGTTATCTGATTGAGTGCGAACTGCCAATGGTCTCAACACTCGCAGCTAGCAGCAGTCAAGCAGCCAGGACATTGCCAGGATGCTGCACTCACACCAAGGACATGTGTTGTTTGTGTGTGTTTTTTGTGCGATGATCTAAAACGGAAATCCTGTGGGCAGATAACTGCCATGCATTAAGGCAAGCGCCCAGGCCCCATTAAACCCGTGTGTGTCTCTGTGTGTCTGTGTGTGTTTGTGCTTCTGCTATTTAGATACAAACGGCAGACATTCAACCCAAGCCCAACCCCCAGCCTAGACTTCAAAAACGTAAACCTCAGCGTTGTCCTTGTTGTGTGTTTTTTTTTTACTGCCTGCCTGACGCTCTTGTTGGTTATTGAATTAGCCCAATAAACCAGAAAAACAAGACAACACATGCACACACATACACACACACACACAGACACTTATCGAAGCCATCGCATACCACATAAGCGCTATTTTCCCCCTCACACCCTTAGCCACATCAACCCCAACTCCCCCCCACTCAAGCAGAGGCGTCAAAATAACAGAGAAGGAAAACATTTCAGCACTCGCATTTCAACAACGGCCAACGGCTGCCAGGCAACTCATTAGAATGTTGGCTTCCACTGGGCGCTAATAGCCAACAGTTGCCCAACAAACACCTACCCCTACTCCCCTGCCTACCTGCCTCCCTGACTCCCCTTCTCCTCAGCTCAACTCCCTAGCATAATTGGTGGTATTGGCAGTATGTCGGGGTGTGTTGGGCGCTATTTGCGTTTTGTCATTTGTTGACGACCAAATTCAATGAGTGTGTGTACGGGTCTCTCTCTCTATGTGTGTGTGTGTGTGTGTGCCTGCTACACCTGTGCACAAATTTGTTTGCTAGATCAAAGCAACAGTGCTAAGGTTTCATTATCAGTTGACAGTGGGAGGCTGACAAAAAAAAAAAAAACTCTATGTGATTGACATAATTAATGCGTGCAGTAGATGCCTCGAATATGAGTAGGCATATACACTGACCAACTGAATGATACCCTGTAAGTGAAGTCATGGTTGAAGTTCCCCATAGCCCTGAGCTAGCTGCCGACTTATCCCTTTGATTCGTCCTAACTCGGCTAGAAATTTGTCAACTTTTTCCCTATAGAGCTCAGCTCGTAATTGATTATTGAGGCCTCTAAGTCTTTCTGATTATTGTTGGTTTATTTATGAGACTTGTCGTCCTCTGTTAGTGCGGGCTCACATTGTGTTTCTTCGTGCGGGACTTTTTGGCTAGTGTTAAGGCAGATGTCTTCGTGGCTTTGGAGGGCGGTCCCAAGCGTGTGCTGGATACATATCGTGGCTTATTGACGTCCGGCAGCGTCAACTGGTCCGCATCAAAGTGGACAGCCTGTACGAGAAAGCGAGAAATTAAAGTGCCTGCAGTTTGGAGTTTTCTCTTTGGACTTACGTTTTTCTTCTTACGATTCCGCATCCGGTCAGTTGTCCTAGTGTCCTGGCTGCATGAGGCTTGGTCAATGCTCAATTCGGTTTCTGTATTTGCATCGCAGCTCGGCGCATTGTCTAGATTGATACATAGAAAGGGAATGATTGCCATTTCATATACAGATATCACTTACTCTCCTCCTCTGTGTCTTTGATAAAGTTGACGTTTTTGACCAGCTCAAAGAACTGATGCCACGTTTCTTCCATATTGCGCAGAGTGAATGAAGTTTGGCTGTATTTCAGCGGTTGCTCTGCATAATTTATGACTCGTTCCAAAGATGAAACCAGAAGACAGACAAAAGCCCTAACGTCCACTGTACACGAAGGAAAAACCAAACAATTTTAGGCTGAAATCTTGTTTGACAAATGTAAAAAAAAAAGTTGAAACAAACAAGATTCGAACACAAACTCTCAGCTACTCTAACTGCTGTTGAGTTATGCAAACTTTCAGTTCATGTTTATTTAAGAAAAATAAGTGATAAATATATATTATGAGAATTGCATAGAAGGGCCCTATTCCAACTCCTTCGCTTAGTGATTCGCACTTCCTTTAAGACTCATATTATCTTTATCTTAACAGAGACTTTATACTCTGTTTCAGTTAACACTTTTATGAAAATCACATAGAAAGGCTTGGATAATTGATAAATATCTGTGGAAAGAGCATTTCAGCTGCGGTCTTTGCCATCGAGTCGCCGTCTCTGATTTGTTGACTCTGTGCAACAAGTAAGCGCCGTCTGCCGTCTGCCGTCTGCTGCTGTCGCGGACGTTGCGAGCGTCCGTGCGTTGCGGAAGTAATTTTTATTTTGCCAGACAATTTGCTTATTTTGTGATTTCCGTTTGCCTACCCCAAGCTGGCCAAATATTTCCGGCCCTCAGCTTGCCCTCTGTCTGTCCGCTTTTTTGTTTCATTTCCCTCTCTCTCTCCCTCCCGCTCTCTCTCTCTCTTCGTACATCTAAATTCTGTTTTTACTCTTAAATCCTTTGGGCGCATTTGGCCGTGTCATTTATATATATATATATTTACAGAATTAATTTTTACACAAAAAATAATAATAAAATATAAAATAAAGTAAATTTATAAAAAAAAAAATTATGCGTGGTGCCTGCAACAGCTGTTCATGTTGTTGCCGTCGTCCGGCCAGACGAATATTTACATTATTCGAACGGGCACGTTTGACTGGCACGACGCACAGAGGCGGCATGGGGCATGTCAAACAAAAATATGACCATTACGCTTCATTTGGTCAACAACAGCAATGAGAATCATAAATAGCCGCATTGTTGTTGCCATTGTTGCTGTTGCTGTTGCTGTTGCTGGTGTTGTTGCTGTTGCTGGTGTTGTTGTTATCCGAAGTCATTTAACAATAATCGCGCGCATATGAAATGGACCATGGTCCATTCACATGACATCGTCGACGTCGACGATGACGATGACGATGACGCTGCAGCTACCAACACCCCACACTCCCCCCCCTCCCAGCCAGACACGACCTAGCCGGGCATGCGATACACGGCCGGATGTGTAGCCATTGTTGGGCACTCATAAATTGCAAATGGCCAAATACCGTTTAATGGTCACTGGCCACAGCAACACAGCGAAATGCAAAATATCGTAGGATAGAGCCCGAAAGAGTTACATTTACAGTTCGATGGCATATGTCAGTCACAATTTGTGAATGGGCAGGACTTTATCTTAGGTACATATGGATATATTATTATTATATTTATTGTTTGTTATGGAGTTATAAGATCTTATAAGATCTTTGCTATAAAAACTATATTTATATTATTATTTTTTCATATATTAATTCTATATTGTTTAGTTTTCGACTTTTAGTAATACAAATTAAAGAGAAATTCTTCAAAAAATTTCATTCTATTTTACTCTAAAGAATTTTACTTCCCAAAGGAAATTCGATATTAATTTCCCTTTTGTTACTTAAGACTAAATTCCCGAAAGTATAGATTTCATTTCACTTTTGGGAAATTTTACATTTTTAATACTAATTCAATGTGATTTTTCCATTTATCACTAACTGAGAAATTTCCATAGAACTATAAACTGGATATAGCTGGAAAGTCCTCAAAAGGAAAGATGAGTAAAAGAAAAACTCCACAAAATTCAGATCAATACACATTTCCTAAATATATATATATCAAAAATATCCATTAAAATATATATATGATAGGGCATTCAAAGTTCGGCTTCAATCTGTCCAGCACACTTGTTGTTGGCTATTTGCTTGCGACGCTTGATGCGGCGGCCGTTATTTTTATTGCCTGGCCGCTGGCAGGATCTGAGTCCCGGCCACTGTTCGTTGGCCACTGTCACACATGGCCGGAAATCGGCTCGGACACTGCATGAGGCCAAACATTTGCATAAAATGCCAGCACTGAGCCGCGTCGGCCACTGCGGCTGCCAATGAAGCTGGCCGAAGGCCACAGGCAGCAGCAGCAGCCCAGGACGTCGCGTTGTCCTCGGCGCGCCGCTTTCGATTTTCGATTTTTCTCACTGATTTTACACATTTTTCAGTGTCGAGCATTTGGTTACTCCTTTTTTTGCCCACGTTTTGTTGCTTTCTTTTGCTGCAGTCGAGCCGCAGCGCATGTTGTTTATGTGTTTATAGATTAATCGCTTTTTGGTTAAATGACTTCGATAGTCGACATCGATGTTGGGGCATGACAACGCCCCCAACTTTTGTCATCCTGTGCATGAGATGCTTTAAAGTTGCCGCATTTTGTTGCAAATTGCTGGCGACAGCTGTGAACGGGTTTTGGGACATGGACGAGCAGTCAAGAGCCTAAAGCTGTAATGGCTTTTAGATTTTTAGCTATATTTAGTCTGGTATGATATGATGATATAGATATATATGCATATCATATCATATATATATATTTTTGAATATAAAAAAGTTTTTAGAAAGTTTTGCTGAGTTTTGCTGTACTAAAATGTTTTTAAGTAAACTATTTACATGAATTAGATCTGAAATAATTAAAAATATATTCAAAGTCAGGCTAGGATCTTCATGGCAAGGAGCTGCCTGATGCTTTATGCATATAGTTTAGCAGCTATATTATATATATTTATATATATATATATATTATAGTAGCAATAGCTTTTCATAGTATTCAACTTTCAGTTGTTTCCTTTGCATTTGCAGCTGCCTTATCGCTTGATTATGCCACACATGCAGCTCAGTTGTCTTCTGCCTAACCCCTCACTCTTTCTGCCTCTCAGCCTTTCAGCTTGTCTCTTACGTTGACTGTCCTGGTTTTGGCATTAACAAAAATGTTAAATACGTTTTTACAATTCTAATTATGCAGCCACGTCTACCGCCAAATTACAACAAATGGCAACAGCAGCAGCAGCAGCAGCAGCGGCAGCAGCAACAACAGCTTAAACTCGGGCTGGCACTTGGCATAATTAAGAGTGTGTCTCTCGCTCTCTATCTCTCCCACTCTCTCTCTGTGTGTGTGTGCTGAGATTGTCGCTCTTAACATGCATAAAAAATAAGCGACGGCGACGGCATTTTAAAAGTTTTACAAATTAAGACATGCGACGAGTGGGCGTGGGGGGGGGAGGACAGAAAGGGGTTGGGGCTTTACCACTGCCAATGACTATTTCCGTCTCCAGCCCCATACAACCCACCCTACCCCAAAGCGCACTCACTGAAACACTTGCTGAGCTCATGTTAATCAGGTTATGATAATTATTTGTAACAAATTGTGAGGAAATGGGCGAGTCGAGGGCTGTCAACTGGCAGAGTGAGCGAGAGAGAGAGAGAGAGGGCGAGAGGCTTTGCAATTAAAATGTGTAAAATCTACGACGCGACAGTGGAAAACTTTATGAAAATGACAAGGCGCAAGCGACATTTTCATTAAAACAATTAAAATTTAAACTGGCGTTAAATTATACAGGCATTAAACGGGCAATGGGACGAGCGAGGTGGAGCGAGAAGGAGCGAGGAGGAGCGAGGCTGTTCGCTCACAAAGCAAACGCTTAGTTGATAAGGGCGGCAAGCTAAGTGCTGCCAACTTGAACATTTCCGCTCGCAGCTCTGCAGAGTTGCCCTCAATTATTCAGTGGCAAAGGGAAACTAAAGCCGAAAAGCAGTTTCTGTAATAGAAATGGAAACAGATACACAAATGCCAAATGCCAAATGGAAATGGAAAACTTTGCTCGCCGCGTGTCACTTAGCCAGTTTGTCACTTGGTCTTCAGTTTCAGTCTAAAAAAGGGGCGCCGCGCACATGGCCAAAGATGAACTGACAACTTGATAAACTATCGCTGGCTTGGCCAAAACTCCGTCAAAGGCAACCAAACCGCAGCCCAAGAACTAAAAGCCAGCCAAAGAACTTGACTCGCTACAAATAGTTCGCCACGCCCACACACACCAGAGCTGATATGAGCGGGACATGGGCTGGCATGGGGCTGGGCGGGGCAGGGGGTTGCTATTTTACTGGCAGGTGCACGATAAAAGTTTTGAGAGTTGACAATTAAGAAATTAAGTTTCCACTTAGGCAACTGTCAGTGTCTTCTGTTTGACAAGCAGTCACAGATATATATCCACGCACTCAGCTTGACTTCTCCGACTAACTTGAACTGTAGACTGCTTTGATTTTGTTGTTAACTATGAGACTAAGGTATAGCTAGAAGAGTGAGAGCTGATAAACAGCCAAGTTTAGTTAGAGAAACTTCATTTCGATTGGGATATCGTTTAGCACTTTGAGTGAAAGTCAAGTTAGTAGGTTTTGCTGCATTTCTTTGCATAACTAATTTAACAGCTGGTTAAAGTGCTTGTCAAATAAGTGTAGTTAGAGAAACTCCATTTCGTATGACATATCATTTAGCAATTTGAGTCAAAGCCTTGTGAGTTGCTTTAGCTTAATTTCTTCACTTAACTAATTTAGCTTCCAGTTAAAGCTCGTGTCAAATAAGTCTAGTTGGAGAAACTCCATTTCGTATGACATATCATTTAGCAATTCGAGCCAAAGCCTTGTGAGTTGCTTTAGCTTCATTTCTTTGCATAACTAATTTAACTCCCAGTTAAAGCTCGTGTCAAGTAAGTCTAGTTGGAGAAACTTCGTTTCATATGGTATATTATTTTGCAATTTGAAACAAAGCCTTGTGAGTTGTTTTAGCTTCATTTCTTCACTTGACTAATTTAACTCCCAGTTAAAGTTCTTGTCAAATAAGTCTAGTTACAAAAACTTCATTTCACATGGCATGTTATTCTGCACCGTGATTCAAAACCTTGTGATTTGTCTTAACTTCATTTCTTCATATAAATAATTTAACATCCAGTTAAAGTTCTTGTCAAATAAGTCTAGTTACAAAAACTTCGTTTCAAACTCCATATCGTTCTGCACCGCGAGTCAGCGCCTTGTGAGAAGTTTCAGCTCTACTTCTTCACATGACTAATTTAACTGCCAGTTAAAGGTATTGTCAAATAAGTCTAGTTAGAGAGACTCCATTTCGTATGCCATAATATTCTGCACCGCGAGTCAAAGCCTTGTGAGTCGTTTTAGCTTTTTTTCTTCACATAACTAATTTAACACCCAGTTAAAGCTCTTGTCAAATAAGTCTATAAGTTTATCGTTCTGCACCGCGAGTCAAAGCCTTGTGAGTTGTTTTAGCTTCATTTCTCCACATAACTAATTTAACAGCCAGTTAAAGTTTTTGTCAAAGAAGTCTGTTCACATTTTCATTTAGCAAATTTGATAGAGCATTTCATATTCGTTCAGTTGAATTGTTTTGCTCAACTTTTGCCTTTCTTATTTGTTGGCGGTTTGTTTGCATTATCAACAGACTAACACCTTGGGAGTGTGTGTGTGTGTCTCTGGGTGTCTGTGTGTGTGTTAACTGATAGCTGCTCTTAGCTATAACTGCCACTCATAATTAAATCAAATGTTTGCCTGTCTCTCACTTGACTCTCTCTTCCGCTGCCCCGCTCCCCCGCTCTCGTCGTCTTGGTGGGGCAAAAGTTTTTGCGTGAAGCTTAAACATTAATTTCCTACATGTTGCAGCCGCCAGCCTCCAACATTATCTCCGACTGCCTGGCATAAGAGCATATTCACCTATCGCATTTACTTTATCTCATTGGCAAAAGGTAAATACACTCGGCAAAGTTTTTGGCCCGCCCCTGGGGGGTAGCTTTTCATATGGCACTGTGCCCCGCCTCCAGCCTCCAGCCTCCAGCCCCAACGCCCACTAACAGCTCATTCATAGTTTACTCTAATGAGCGGCTTTGCCACACGGCAAACGTATCATTTTTGGCTCTAAATTTTTAGCATGTTGCGGCTGATGTCTCGACTCCCTGTATACCCATATGCTCGCTATAGTTATACCGTTATAGCGTTTGATACGTTTGCGTGCTTGTGCGCGTTTGGCATGCCAAAATGACATTAGTCACACAGCCAGCAAGAGTCCTGAGAGCGGCAACAGGGACTGACACACATTAGTGTGAGCGTGTGGCTGGCTGGATGGGTAAATGGGTGGCTGGGTGGGTAAATGGGTGGCTGGGTGGTCGGGCAGACAGCTTCATTTAGCATCCTATACGGCTCCGCCTGCATGTAGTTTGTTTTGCCCCACGCCATCCCACCAAAACCCATCCACACTCTATTCCAAATAAACATTTCGCATCTACATTTCTGGCCGGGCTTTGTTTGTTCGACTGTCTTTGCCGAGGCTCTGCCGCCGCCGCCACCGCCGCCGCTGCTGCCACAATTTTGTCGGCACATTTTTGGTATACCATATGAATTTTGGGTCTTGTGCGTGTGGCAAGCGAATTGCTGGAGTTGGAGTTGGCTCGAGTGAAGTGTGGCTCGCGGCACTTGGCTTTAAAGCGCGCATGGAGCATGACTGGCAATCAGGTAACAATTATTGTGCCATAAAGAGCTAGCAGCTTGTCAGAGTTATTGAAGAAAAAGCATTTCTGGATTTCTATGCTGGGCTTGAATTGTGGCCGAGATAATTGGGTAACTTCGAGACTCTAGCAACATAAGAACAGCAATTGATATGACCAGAAATCGAGAGAGTACTCAATAATGGAGATCTGGAGAGTACTCAATGGAGACATCTTCTTCTTGTCAATTTGTTTCGATTTCGATTAACTTTTCTACATTCTTAACTCTTGAGACATAAAGAATGATGCAGAAATCAAAACTACTTTAATGTTAATCTCTTTTACATGTAAACCAAATTGGAAATTTAAAAATATCGTATTCTTATATACTTATTGTCTTACTATGTGAATCTCAAAAACTTAAGTTGCACTTTCAACTTTTAATATTTCGATATTAAGGGGAAGTTTTACAAGTTCACTTTTGACTACTACCTTTCTCACTTTCTCTCAATCTTTATCTCTTACTCTCTTTCTCTCTCTCTTTCTCTCTCTCTTTCTCTTTCTGTCTGTCTCTCTTTCTGTCTCTTTCCGCCTCTTTCTTTATCTCTTTCTCTCTCGATCTTTCTATTTTTCTATATCTCTGTCTCTCTTTCTCTCTCTCTCTCTCTCTCTCTCTCTCTCCCTCTCTCTCTCTCTCTCTTTGTCTCTGTCTTTCTTTCTCTCTATCTCTCTGCCTCTCTTTCTGTCTCTTTTACTCTCTTTCCGTCTCTTTCTCTAAATCTTTCTATATCTTTCCCTTTCTTTTTTAGTTTCTTTCTCTTTCAATCTTTCTTTTTGTCTCCATCTGTGTCTCTCTCTCTTTCCCCCTCTCTCGCAATCTCTTTCTCTCTCTCTCTCTCGCTCTCTCTCTCTTACTCTTTGGCTCTCTATCTCACTTATTGCATTGCCACAACTTATTATCTAGGTTATTCTCTGCTCACTGTTCCTTAATTTATGCATGTGTATCCCTCTAATAATCTTATAAGCCTTACCTAATCTTAATCTTAACTTATCATATATTTATGATATCCAAACTCTTCAAGAATATATATTAAGACACTCCCATTCAAGAGCTGTCTCCATGTTAAACACAAATGGCTTTTAAATCTGTCGAAGTCGCAACTCAACTATTCAAATCTCAGAACGCATTTAACTTTAGTCTTCCTGCCCCGCCACCAGCGATCGTTAGTCAGGTCCATTAGCCCATGCTCGGGCCAGCATTGACATGGACAATATTTCACGACAACATAAAAAGTGAAAAGCGAGAGGGTGGAGGGGCAGGGAGAGGCGAAAAAAAATGCTGGGGCAAATGTTTGGCAACATCCGGTTTAAAATGGCAGTCGCTGAGGCATTTTGACAAATCTACCAGTTATTATGCGCCTTTGTGAGCAGCGTACAGCGAAAGGTCAGACACTGAAAAGGTGCATAATGGATGTGGATGTGAAGGTGAATGTGAATGCGAGTGTGAGTGTGAGTGAGTGTGTATATAGATGGGCAATGTGAATGCGAATGTGGCGATAAAAGTGCTGCAAAGGAGGCAACAAAAGGTAACGCCGTCCATGTAAACGATACCTAATTTCCGTTGCATGTTGCGAGCTGCGTTAAGGGTGGCTGCCACAGCTAGCCCAGCTCCTGCCCAGCTCCTGCCCAGCTCCAGACCCAATTCAACTGCTGCTGTCTTGCATTTTATTAACAGGACACACAGAATGGAGGGCTGGGGAAAGGGGGGGCGCTGTCGGGCTCTTGACAAGCTTTTGAGGCCAGCGAGCCGTGCGCTTTTATAAACTTATCTCATAACATTAATTGTGGTCAACACTTTTGGCCATTTGGCCTGGCCAGCGCACATGCATAGGCATGGGGCGGAGGTAGACGCATGTTTACATTGTCAGTGATTTATGCAACAGCGCCACATGAGCCATAAATAGCAAAATGCCAAAAGTTTTGCACAGGTGAATATGGCCAAGAGCAGGAGATGTGTGTGTGCTCCCAAGTGACCAACTAAGCAGCAAAAGGATCAACCACGAACCAACTCAACCCAAGCAGCCAACCAGCCAGTCAGCCAGTCAGTCAGGCATTCAGGCAACAAAAGGCCATGGCCAAAGTTAAATATTTAAGCAGCCGACAAAACAACTCAATTAATTTGAAACGGTTCGCCAGAGGGCGCCACACAGCCAAATGGCAATTGAGCAAGTTTTATGAGCAACTTATACCAGTTCCAGTTGCAGTTCAACTGCCCGTTCTCTTTCCACTGCCAGTCCATGATTTGATATACTGCTATTATATCAATCGGATGACGCGACAAAAAGCGAGTTTGCTGTGTCAGCTCGAGCGATAGAGCAAGTAGCAGTCACAGTCACAGTCACAGTCACAGTCACAGTCACAGTCACAGTCACAGTCACAGCTTTAGTCACATGCTCATTAAACGATTTGCAGCTTAGAGCGCCAAGGGTATTTGGCCAGCCGTGGGGAAAGTAAGAAAAAGAGCCGTTAATTTCTTTTATAAACCTGCTGGGAAACATTTCTTGTCGAGCCGCAGGCCAAGAGCCAAAAACAAAAGCACAAAAGAGCGTGGCAAAAAAAAAAAAGGAAAGGAAACGCGAAGAAAAAAAACAAGACTCAATTATGATAAAGGAAATGCGTGACTAGCATATATCCTGTAATATGAGATGGACTTAAGAAAAAGTATGAACTTTAGAGTTGACTGATTGTAATGAGAATATGTTTGATATAATAGTTAGACTCTAAGTCTTATCTATATAATATGTTTATATAATTGAATAAAATTTGAATTGAAAAGAAACCGAATAATTTATATATATAAAGAAGATATGTTCTGAAAGAAATGAGAGTTGAAAGCAGACATAGAAGCTATGGTACAAATTAGTGTTACCAAACTGAACTAAACAAAGCTAATAAAGAACTGAATAGATCAAAGAAGTAAAACAAACAAAACAAAGATGATAGATATAATGCTAGAGAGCTCCTCTAACCAATGTTTTCAAAGAAGAAATTTCAAGAATACAGTTTCTGAGCAAACAGATGATTTATACAAGAAAATATCAAGACATAATATTATATTATGTCTAAATATTATAAAAAGTATAACATAAAAATTTATATTTTATGCTCATTCGGCAATCTACAGTTCACCCTCTTGAAGGGCCTTTCGATATGTAATTGCAAATCCAATATCAACTTCATTTCAGAGGACCCATTGAATGCCTTCGTCGCTGAGGGTATAGAAGACATTAAGAAAATAAAACTTAGACACAAGATAAATATCGTGCACTCGAGGCTGGCTGCAGGGCACAGAAGGGGCTTTGCCCCAGCTTCGGCGTTCGGAAACAACAACTGAACAACTGCTGTAATCAGCAGTTAACAAAATATAAAAACAAAACAAAAAAAATATATATATATGTATAGGAAAAAAGGACAACAGGACACGCTGTGTAGGAGGAGGGGTGGAGCGAAGGACAACGCAGTGCGCTAACGAGCAATTAGATTTCATTCTAAGCTTGGGAATTAATTGCAGTTGCCCAGCGAGCGCCGCAGGACTCAAGTCGAGCATGGGCTGTGCGAAGGCTGTGCCATATGCTGTCCGTTTTGTGATTCATTGAGAAAATGGCCAATTGGCGTGAATTGGCCAGAATGTGGAGCACAATGGGCCGGCAGGGCGAGGCAGGGATCTCATCTTCACACTACTTGACAACGTAAGCACCTTTCGAAATTGCACATTAGCACATTAGCTGAGCTCTGCCAATGTGCTGAGATAATGAGGCTAGCTAGTCTTAGCCGGGGCGGCCCCACAATGTGCCGTTTGGCCAACGTTTGCGTTCCTCTGTGATTAATTTTTTATTGCAGGCAGACAGAGGTGGGGAGGTGGAGAGAGGGAGAGACAGTAAGCAAATAATAGGGGTTTGTCTTAGTTACGCCTGTTTACGAGTATGACGACAATGGACTTTTGGTAACAGTCGGTAACGAGCTAATAAGCCGCAAAGGACTCTGCCATATATATGTTAACCCAAATGTTTATTTGCTGCCACAAATTGAGCTCTAAGTCTTTGGCCTAGGCTGAGTTGAGTTTGAAAGGATTTAAGATATGCTAGACTAGACCAAAAGACTCATATTGGGCACAATGAAATGGAAAGCATAAAAGTAGGCCTGGGGATGCTTTTTATAGACTAAGACTAAGAGCTCAGTCGGAAGGACTCACTTAAGAGTTCGCAGAGTTAGCCAAAGCAAAAGCGCCTTCACCATTGGCAGTATCATATTTATAGCTTTAATTGAACACTTTTTGAATAGCTTAGCTAATTAAGCAGTCAGGTAATCTGAAACTAACTGCCTGGGCTAGCTTCAGTCAATCAGCCAACAGATGCCAGTCGAAGTGAATTGAAGCGCGTTGAATTCAAGCGCAAATGAAGTAAGGAAGGTAAAGCAGCTGCTGCCGGAAGGCGGTTGGTTTTGGGTGGGGTAAGGGCGTGGCCTTATCAATAACCATAATGATGTTGAGATGTTGAAATGCGGCGAACTCGGGCACATTCAAAGCTTGTCTAACGAGCGCGTAAACGGGCCGTGCAATTTCCCAAAGCCATTAAAAAGTCAAAAGATAGATGGGAGAAAGAGAGAGAGAGGGAGGGAGAGGGAGAGGGAGACCGGGGGAGAGAGAGTGAAAAAAATTGGCAACACGAACATTAAGATGGCGGCGGGACTGGCGTGAAATTAAATTGAACAACTTTTGACAGCTAATCTAAAGAGCGAAACTAGACTCGATGCTGCTGCCTGCTGATCTCTTACACGCATTAAATTTTAATGGGGCACTCAAAAAGTCTGCCACAAGATGCCGTTAAAAGTGCCAGCGACATGGCCCGATGCTGGGGATGCTCAGGCAGAAACTAATGAAGCCAGCTGCTGGCTGGCTGGTGGTTGCTTAACCGCAGATGCAAATCAGAGCAAAACCAAAAAAGAGCAAAGATTGAACAGAGGCCGAGAGACATGGAGGGGCAGGCAAGCAGGCTGGCTGGATGGCTGGCTGGCTGGCTGGCTGGCTGGCTGGTTGCGTCTGCCAATCGAACCCATGTCCAACTAATCCGCTCTTAATTAAAGATTGCCAGCCCCAGCGCCCGCTCCCGAGTAAAAGTTTTCAACGTCGCCTTCTTGGCAAATAGACTCGTACTTGGAATTTTCCATATTGAGTTGTTGCCGAAAACTACGAGGGAAATGCTGTGCCTGGAACTGGGCCTGTGTCCTGTGCCTGTGTCCTGTGCCTGTGCCTGGCCAGCAGCCAGCAGCCGGCGCTTAACCACAAGAAATAAATCTTTGACAAAGCTGCGCCGCAAACTTGTTTGTCTAAGCAGCAGCAGCGGCAGCAGCAGAAGGTGTTATTATAATGTACCAATATGTCTGGCTGTCCAGCTCCTGCTCCAGCTCCTTGGACGTGATAAGATCATAATCCCATTTATGTCTTTACTCGGGACGCGCAAACTTTTGTGGCCCTCGAAGGGGGTAACTGGAGACGCCACTGTTTATATTTAAACTCAGGTCAGAGAGCACTAAATCAAGTTGCCAAAACGGGAGCGGTGGGGGGGCGGACCGGAGGGGGGTGTGGCAGCTGCATGCAAAGAAGCTGTTAAGCAGCTTAAAACTATTCCCGGGCCTTCCACTTGGCCAATTGTTGATAAGCGCCCAGCCAAGCGACAGTTTTGCAGCATTGGAACAAATTTGAGACTTTTGTTAAGAAAACTTTTTGGCCCAACGAAGCTGCAAAGATTTTGTGAAATGGGTTTCATATGTGTGTGTGTCGGTGTGGGTGTGTGTCGGTGTGTGTGCGATTTTATCAGTCGACCACGTACGGCAAATACTTGCCAACCAAATATATATATATATGTGGCCCCAAACAAAAGTTTGCCTAAAACACCTGGTTTTGGCCAGAGGAGGAATTGCGTAAGCAAAAGAAGTTTATAGAAGCGGGCATAAGACTAGAAATAGCCAAAAGTTAGAGTATAGCTGGGTATGTGGACTAGGTGATGTGTGTTATAAAGAGTATAGAGAGTATAGAGAGTATAGAGAGTATAGAGAGTATATAGAGTATATAGAGTATATAGAGTATATAGAGTATATAGAGTATATAGAGTATATAGAGTATATAGAGTGTATAGAGTATATAGAGTATATAGAGTATATAGAGTATATAGAGTACATAGAGTATATAGAGTATATAGAGTATATAGAGTATATAGAGTATATAGAGTGTATAGAGTATATAGAGTATATAGAGTATATAGAGTATATAGAGTGTATAGAGTATATAGAGTATATAGAGTATATAGAGTATATAGAGTATATAGAGTATATAGAGTATATAAAGTGTATAGAGTATATAGAGTACATAGAGTATATAGAGTATATAGAGTATATAGAGTATATAGAGTATATAGAGTATATAGAGTGTATAGAGTATATAGAGTATATAGAGTATATAGAGTATATAGAGTACATAGGGTGTAGAGAGTATATGAGTATATAGAGTGTAGAGAGTATATAGAGTATATAGAGTATATAGAGTATATAGAGTATATAGAGTATATAGAGTATATAGAGTATATAGAGTATATAGAGTATATAGAGTGTATAGAGTATATAGAGTATATAGAGTATATAGAGTATATAGAGTATATAGAGTATATAGAGTATATAGAGTGTATAGAGTATATAGAGTACATAGAGTATATAGAGTATATAGAGTATATAGAGTATATAGAGTATATAGAGTATATAGAGTGTATAGAGTATATAGAGTATATAGAGTATATAGAGTATATAGAGTACATAGGGTGTAGAGAGTATATGAGTATATAGAGTGTAGAGAGTATATAGAGTATATAGAGTATATAGAGTATATAGAGTATATAGAGTATATAGAGTATATAGAGTATATAGAGTGTATAGAGTATATAGAGTATATAGAGCATATAGAGTATATAGAGTATATAGAGTATATAGAGTATATAGAGTGTATAGAGTATATAGAGTATATAGAGTATATAGAGTGTATAGAGTATATAGAGTATATAGAGTATATAGAGTATATAGAGTATATAGAGTATATAGAGTATATAGAGTATATAGAGTATATAGAGTATATAGAGTATATAGAGTATATAGAGTGTATAGAGTATATAGAGTATATAGAGTATATAGAGTATATAGAGTATATAGAGTATATAGAGTATATAGAGTGTATAGAGTATATAGAGTACATAGAGTATATAGAGTATATAGAGTATATAGAGTATATAGAGTATATAGAGTATATAGAGTGTATAGAGTATATAGAGTATATAGAGTATATAGAGTATATAGAGTACATAGGGTGTAGAGAGTATATGAGTATATAGAGTGTAGAGAGTATATAGAGTATATAGAGTATATAGAGTATATAGAGTATATAGAGTATATAGAGTATATAGAGTATATAGAGTGTATAGAGTATATAGAGTATATAGAGCATATAGAGTATATAGAGTATATAGAGTATATAGAGTATATAGAGTGTATAGAGTATATAGAGTATATAGAGTATATAGAGTATATAGAGTATATAGAGTATATAGAGTATATAGAGTGTATAGAGTATATAGAGTATATAGAGTATATAGAGTATATAGAGTATATAGAGTATATAGAGTATAAAGAGTATATAGAGTATATAGAGTATATAGAGTATATAAAGTATATAGAGTATATAGAGTATATAGAGTATATAGAGTATAAAGAGTATATAGAGTATAGAGAGTATATAGAGTATATAGAGTATATAGAGTATATAGAGTATATAGATTGTAGAGAGTACATATAGTACATATAGTAATAAGTATAACTGAGTATATAGAAAAGACTTGAATGCTAGAAAACCAAATAGAAGATAGCATAGAAGCTACTGATAGGCATTCCTCAGAGACGAGGCACTAGAACCACAGTAGATCTCTTTTAGTACTTGAACAAATCTCATCAGAGACTTATACCTCTTTCTGATCAGACTGAAAAGCAATTGAAATATTGCCTTCAAAGTCCCATCAAATCTCTGCAAAGAGCATCTAAACTTTCATATTCCAGAAGTTTAAAGCTATAGTCGCATCTTTCAAAGTTTCGATTTGGTTTCTTGCCTTTTGTCTGCTGTTGCGGCTGCTGCTGTTGCTGCTTCTTGCCACAACCGCCAGTTGCAGGTTTTATGGCAATGCATGTGTGTGTGTGTGTGTGTGTGTGTGTGCGTGTATGTGTGTGTGTGTGTGTGTGCAGCTGACAAAACAAATGAGCTTTAATGCGATTTGCTTGAATGGACTCGGGTTGTGCGGGTGTTTGTTTTGGCTCTTTGGCTCTCGAGCCCAGTTAACTGTAACTAATTTGTTGCACAACTTTGCCAGCTGCCAACTGCCAACTGCCACCTGCCCAGCCACAGCAATCAACCGAGGAGTCCCCCACCCCCAAATAACTTGATTAAAAGTGCATTCAGTGTCTATCGTTGCACTTCAAGGAATTTGCAATGCAAACTTCTTCTTCCAATTTGTTTTTAATATTTCCATAATTTATCAAGAAAGACTTGCCCAAAAGTAGGCAACAGTTTGTGGCTAACTAAAAGACAATCATAGAGAACAAATATAGTTAGACTCTTGATATTTCCATGCCTTATAAAGTCTTTAGCTGAGCTGAAGTCGTATCAATTGCCTTGGCCCTTATCCAATAGTTGCTTGTAGTTGCTGTTGATTGAGTTGTAAACAGAGCGAGCGGCAGTTTGGGGCTCAGACACAATTGTGGCACCCGCATGCGAGACATTAGCGCAGACAAAACAGGACACAGGACACAGGACTCGTTATCAGCTGGCGAAAATGTTTGTTGCACGGAAGCTGAAATTGTGCGCCTGTCTGACTGCGTCAACTGTGCCACTCTGTGTGTGTGTGTGTGTGTGAGTGTGTGTGTGTGTATTGCCAATGAGGTTTTGTTTCAATTTCCTTTCGATAGGCCACAGGCATCCCGAGCACAGGACGCGGGCGTCGACAATTTCATGCATAAATTCATTTCATGTGTGTGTGTGAGTGTGTTTCTCTCTCTCTCTCTCTCTCTGTGTGTGTGTATGTGTGTGTGGGCATCATGGCTGACTGAGATTCGAGTGAGATACTTCCTTCCGCCGCATTTGTTTGTTTTGACTGTTACTCTTGCCTCGCCCCCGACGCCGTTGATGATGATGATGATGATGACTTTGCATCTAAAACAATTAAGTTTCATTTAAAAAAATCAACAACAACAACAACAACAACATACATCAATTTACATACTGCGCATAACTTGGCTTAAATGAGTTTTGCAACAAATGCCAAAAGGACGAAACGGTGACAGCAGCCGCAACAGCAACAACAACAACAACAACAAAAATAAGATTTTTTTTCCCCTGAAACGTGGCTGCGATTTGCAGCTAATCCCTTATGGGCATTTTGTCAAACCCCCTTGCGCCCACGCCACTGCCAGTGCCGGACAGCGGCATGCAGGCTGCAGCAGCGTCCTGGACAGATCCTTGCCAGTTGCGGCTCATGCAAATTTCATGGGGCACGCAGAAAAAAGCGACACATAAAAAATGTGAAATACATTTCCTGTCGTCTAGTCACAGGAGCGGGAAAGGCAACGGGCAACGGGCAACGGGCAACGGGCAGCGGGCACTGGGACGAGGCAGCAACAGCAGCCAGGACATGGCTACGACGGCGTCGTTTACGACGACGACGACAAGTGCGCCCCCCCCCCCCCCCCTCCTCCGCCGCTTGTGGGCGTGCCACATAAATATATGTATGCAATGGCAACAACAAGTTGTAAAAAAGCCATGCACACACACAATTTATATGCTGGACAAAGGACAGTCGTCGCTTATCCCGGCTCCAGATAGTGGAGACGAGACCATCGCACCAACAGCCAGTAGCTGCCATGCCCCCATGCCCCCATGCCCCCAACTGCCTCTGCTGCCCCATCACGCCGGGGCAAAAACTTTGCTGCCGAATTTAATCCAATAATAAATGGAATATTGCTGACCTCGGGCATTAAATTAAATGTTGTTATCAGTCGAGTGCAGAGAAATTATCAGGCGGCGGTTTGCCACACACACACACACACACACTCACACACACACACACACAGAGAGAGGGAGCAGCGGCAGCAGCGGGCTGTATGCCAAAAATTGTGCGGCAGTTGAGTTATTTGTGGACAAACTTGAAATGAAATGCTAAATGCCCAATGATAGTAACACTCGGTATAGGATGAGCACGACTACAGCATACCCTATACATATATATATATGGATTTATAATGCCAGGAATAACTTCAGTCTTTAGCTTAACAAGAAGGAAGGAAGAAAGGAAGGAAGGAAGGAAGGAAGGAAACTAGTTACTAGCCTAGATTAGTCAAAAGTTATCTCAACGATCGAGTCTAGTTTCAGCCTATATAGTAATGAAATCCCATTTTCAATGGGTTCAGGGTATAATAATGATATGGTATCAGATAAAGTCTAAAGTCTATAATCTAGTTAACTAATACTCAAAGATTGCTGTTTTTACAGGGTATACTATTAAAGGTATACTATTAGTTCATAACTAAACCTGAAACTGGAAAACATCTAACTCAACTCTATAAGCTCGTTTAAGCTTCCAGTTCAGGCCTAGAAAGTGCTTCAAATAAATAAGAGTTATATATAATATAGCTAGAAAAAAGCTTGAAATAACTTAATTCTAGAACTGATGCTACTTCAACCAAGTTTTTTAGAGAGACAAACAGAACTCAGTTCGCTAGCCGATTAGACTTCACGTGTGGTGCGAGTGCCATAAATGCTGAATCCCGGCAAGAGTTATGAGTGGATGCCACTCGCAATGGAGTGGGTCGTGGGTCGCCGGCTGAAGCTCTTTGGCTGTGACTGAGTGTGCGTCTGTTTGGCCGGATATTAAGCTCGTTTGCATATAATTTGCGTTGCAGAAACAAAAACAGAAGCTGAAGCTGAAGCAGTAGCAGTGGCAGTGGCAGAAACAGTTGCAACTCGACGCCCGTTGACGATGTTGACGGTTTTTTGGGTCTCGCCGCGATAAGAGCACGGCACGGCATGGCAGAAGCAACTCCGGCTCCGGCTCCGGCTCCGACTCCGGCTCTGACTACGGCCCGGAGTGGCATTAAGAATCCGACAGTTGTTTTTTGGGTACCAGAGTAAAGCAATTAAGTTTTGTGGCCACTCGGTATTTTCCGACTGCGGCTGTCCCTTCTGCGCCTGCCATTGTAATTGAGACTGCAAATTGTTTGCCCACAGACCAGCAACAAAGTATACGCACGGCATTTCATATACGACTCTTATATAGGGTAATGCTTGTCTTTAAGCGGACAATGATCCGGTGCCTGTGTGTGGGATACTCTGCTCAAGAGTAGCTCGAATTGTAATTTGTGGCACTGCAACTGCTTATTGGAAGTTCAGCTTAATGAGTGCAGTGAGTCTTAAGTGTGAGTTCTTGACTTGGTTTTCATTATATTTGCGTATTACTGTAGTTAGTAATGGCAAATGTGTGAGTTGAATGTATACTAGAAGTGTAGAGCTTTCGATAGCATTATCATCGATTATGGTTTCGAAATAACTATCGTTGACTATCGATTGAGGTGATTATCGATAGTCTTCCATCTCTAGTATACTAGAGCTGTTGAAACCATTGATGATAGTCTTCCATCTCTCATATACTAGATGACCTGATGGCCGAAAATGAGAACGACAATGATCTCATGTGAACCCAAGTTTTAGTTTTAATTTGATTAGGGTACCAGATCGGCCTCAGGCCATTCCGGGACGGTCGACGACTACCAACCGGGACAATTTCGTGTCAGGTCGGGACACAGGGACAATGCCTCCAAAAGCGGGACATGTCCCGGAATTCCAGGACGTATGGTCACCCTAGCGTTAAGTCGATCGATGGCATCATCAATAGTCGATAGTAGGTCGATAGGCATCATCAATAGATAGGTTAAAACATCGAGTGAGGCCACTATCGTTGGTCTTACAGCTCAAATTCATATTATACTATATCGATAAGTTCATTTTGTATATATGTAGTTGAAGTTTTCTTTCTCTAGCAAGCTTCAGATCAAGTTTTAGTTTCATTGTTACAAGTAATATACAAAAATTGATCAAGTTTGTATGACTAATAATCATCAGTTGACTTCTGTCTATGGACTCTTTGGCTCATCATAGTCAAAGCTTGTAGAGCTGTTATGGATTGCCCAACTTCGAATCAGCTGCCTCTAAAGTCTTGGATTCTTATTCCATATACAACTCATACACAGCTTTGCCTTTGGCTAGTCCAACTACATAGTTATCTATAGCTACAATCTAGCATAACTGATAATTTATAGCAATATGTGTGTGTGTGTGTGTCTGATTGTGTGCGTAGCGCATCGTTAAGTAAGTTTACCTTTTTCACATTGCCGTCGGCCAGAATTTCCCTAATCTTTCATATGCATATGCAAAGCAACTTTCTGTAGAGGCCCAGCCGCTGGCTTCCTTGGCTGCCAATCAGCCAAAGTCTTAAAACACTTTTGCATAAGTTAACACAGATGCTCTGAGCGCGCGCGTGTGTGTGTGTAAGGATATGTGCATGTGAATGCTTTTTAATCCTTTTTGCGTGACGGCAGCTGCCAAAAAGACGCGCAGCAACACGCTTCGGCAATTGTCTCAGTCGCTCCCATAGTGGAGTGGGAGTCTGGGCGTTGATTATAATTGACTTTGGCTGACTTAAGTGCCAAAATGGAAATACCATGTACCACATACAGTTCATAATTGTCTGAGACGCCTGCCCGACATTAACATACACACACGCACAGTCAGTGCCTTGGGGCACTTTTCTCACTTAAAGACCAAATTCTTAGAGCCATTTGCCATGGCGATGGTAGATATATATAAATATAAAAAAAGACGCATGATTACATCAAATCAAATCAAATGATGTGCACAAATTTTAATATACATAGCATCGTTGTCCTGGACACTGGTCAGTTGGTTCCACAAAAGACTTTCAATCTATTGCCATGGCTCTTAAGCGCTGCCCCCGCCCCTCTCTCTTTTAAAGGACATTCCACATTTCATCTAACAGGCACTTGCCCCACCCACCCATACAAAGGCAGCGGCAAATAGTTTCTTTTCAAGAGCAAAAAAAAATGATAAACACATTGTCATGGCAGCCCACCCACCCTCTGCCACACATGTGTGTAGCTGAGGAAAGGTGGGGCAGCGGCTGCTGCTGCTGCTGCCTCTCTGAAGTGGCAAACAAAAAGCCATTACAACTTGAACTGCAATTGGAAGTTGCACTTGGAACGCGACTGCAAAGTTTTCGCTTTTTTTTTGTGCTACTCTTTCTTCACATACACTGGCTTCTTAAGGCAAAGGGGTATATAGGTTGGGCAGGCCAGCCACAGCAAACCATTGGCATTTATGATGTTAGGATGTTAAGGAAATTTTATTGGATTAGTTTTGCTTTCTTAGTTTGCCAATTTTAACTGAAACTAGATTTGATTTCTTGCCCTAAAGTAGAACTAGTAAAAGAGTATGTATTGAAAGGAATATATATATATATATACTATATAGAATATTCCTTTAGAATATCTATCTATTGCATTGACTTCTTTGAGGAAAAAGCATGAGTTCCAATTTAGATTTCCTTTCAATTTCCTAAAGTGCATTAGAAATTCTTGATTCAAAAAGATTTGTATTCAAAAAGTTTAACAATAAAGGCAATCTCCGACCCCTTTAAGCACATACATCCTTGTATTACATTATAATATTACTCATCTATAAATATCACTATAAAGTATCCTTCTATACAAAGTATCCTTTAGCTTGGCAGCTCTCAACATTGTCCTTTCAGCGCGCTCTCAATTTATGTTCTTTAACTCTGCGTTTTCGCACCTTGGTGAAAAACTGCACTAAACTGGCATAAAATATTTGAGCGCTTGCTACGTGTCTCTAGCATCAGCAGCATCATCATCATCATCATCATCATTATCATTATCGTGCCATCAGCATGATTAAAAAACTTTGGCATCAGCTGAAAAATCTGCATTGATCGAGTGGTTGGGGTGGGTGGTGCTGGGCTTGGTTCAACGGCCTTTGTCTTTGGCCTGCGGCAATGAGCCGACAAAATAATTGATCCCCAATGTCTCATTTAGACGCCACACACACACACACACACACACACACACACATAGCTACTTGCTGCTCCGGCACTTGCGCGAAATCAAATTGAAGTCCATAACAAGCGACTGACCGCCTCATAAAGCAATTAAGTGCATGTGGCTGACCAAACAGCAACGTGTTGGAATACAACCAACAACAACAGCAACAACAACAACAAATATCCTAGCCAAGCGAGCTGACCCTCTCGTTGTTTGTGTGTGACGGTCAGCTTGGCTTAGTGCGAAGCTCAAGTAATTCATAGTATTAATTATATTATACGACCCACAGCTGGAGCGTAGACACAGTGTGGCAACAGCAGCAACAGCAACAGCAACAGTTACTGCATAAAGCGTCCTGGCCTTTACTTCCTGGGCGTCTCCTGCCCAATTGGCCATATAAATTACTTTTGCTCACATTTCGCCAGGCTGGAAAAAACAGTTTTTATGCCCCAAAAGCCCAAACTATGCAAATATCTGGGATACTATAGTGGCATGTTCCTGAACTGAAAAATCTATTAAAGTTTTCTTTAAAAGTTAAACTTTTAATATTTATCAAATATTTTATATTGTTTAATAATATTTTATTATATTTATATAATATTTTATTATATTTATATAATATTCTATTATATTTATCAAATATTTTATTATGCTTATAAAATATTTTAATAATATTTTTAGCTGAGCTCAAACAATTTAATATTTTATTCCTGATTTAATTTCTTATCTTAAAATACATTTTAATTAAGAAAATTTTTTTCTTCAAGAAATTTGAAGTAATACCAAAAGAATTTTGTCTTTTACTCATTATCACTAAACTTTATGTTTGTTTACAAATAAGTTTATAAACTTTAAATTCAATTTTAGGTGAATGCTGTCCGAATTCGGTAAACTTGGAAGTTGCGAGCAAACACCTTGCCCCTATGCTCAAACCATGGCATTAGATTTGAGATAATTTGTAAGAGCTTTAATTAAAAGGCGTCGCTCTTCGGCTCTTCGAAGCTCTTGCAGCTCAATCATCTGACACTTCGAGCCGCTCAGAGTATGGCCTAGAGTATACTCAGAGAAAACGAATAGTTCTTCTATAAGTTTTAACTCATACATCGGAGGAGCTCAGCATATGTCGCTGTAGCTCACTCATCTAGGTGCAGCATAGAGCACTCATTCACACTCATCCACAAGGAAAGCATAATGAGAGTGCAGAAGAAGCTACGAAAAAACACTTTGCTGTAGGAGCATAAGCTCAAAACATGACATTAGACTTGAGATAATTTGTAAGAGCTTTAAATAAAAGGCCTCGCTCTTCGGCTTTTCGAAGCGATGATCACTGCAGTACACGATGTTGCTGCTCAATCATCTGGTTCTTCGAGCCGCTCTGAGTATGGCCCACCACTGATAATATACTCAGAGAAAACAAACAGTTCTTCTATAAGTTTTAACTCATACATCGGAGCTCAGCTGTAGCTCACTCATCTAAGTTCAGCATGGAGCGCTCATCCACACTCAACCACAAGGAAAGCATGATGGGAGGTGCTGAGGAGCACTAACATGCAAGCTCTGACAACTTCGTTTGTGCAGCGCTCTCTATCACTTCTCTTACCTCTTAAGATGTCTAATTAATTTGATATATGATTCGTTTTCTAGTAACTCTTTTCTCTTTTTAGTTAAAGTACCAATTATAAGTTTATCAAACTCTTAAACAAATAGACAGAACTAGACAAAGGAATGAACTTGGACTTAAACTCATTCGTTCTGATCAATAATTATAGTTTATATTTCTAGTTTTAGTTAAAGTTGCAGCTGCTTGCTCTCTCTCTACATATGCTAAACACACTTTAAAATAAAAATAAATAAATATTTCTAAATGCATTAAATATAACAATTGAGCCATTGATTTATGCGGCAAAAGTAAACAAAAGTGCATAAATAATAATAATTAATAAACGAAATTTGAGCAAATGTTTTGGCAAATATAATCAGCAATTGTTGTTGTTATTGTTGTTGTTGTTATGAATTGTTATTGTAGTGTGACAATGCACAGATAAAAGTAATTAACGCCTATTTGGGGAATATGGCCATATTGAACGAGGCGGGGGCGGGGGCCCTAGCTCTGGCCAACAACAACAATGGCCATGGCAATAATTATTGACTTATTGGCCATAATGGCATTTAAGAGTCCGATGGCACCGAAAAATATTTGCATAAAATTTGCATTGACAACAGTTGAAAGCAATTGAAACAATAATTTCGTCATTAATGTGCGACAATCCCACTCGGCCAGCCTTGCGCCGCACAAATCCCAGCAACTGGCCACGCCACGCCCCCCTCAGCCAGCACACACGCCCACACACCCGCAGCTGGCGTCCACCTGCAAATGCGAATTGAAAACGTGCTTATCGGCGCGCATCAGCAGGGTGGCCTGAACCCAGGACCTGAACCTCAACCTGAACTCGAACCAGGAGCAGACCAACCGACCAACTGGACGCCAGGACTGCTGCTCTGGATCCCGCCTGGTCGAGCTGCATTTTAACGCCATTTCTCGCACATTGCAATTGTTTAATGCGTTTAATTACATTTGTTGGCTGGCACTTAATGTTTTTATAATTAATAGAATCAATATTGATATTGGACCCGGGTCTGTCGACCCCAACTCAAGCCAAATCATTCCCTTTTCCCTCTCTATCCATCCACTGTTGCCGCAGGACCAAACAGTTGCGGTTAATTGTAGATTAAAAATGTAGCAATGCGGTTGCATTCATGCGGCGCGGTCATGCAGGCGTTAATTTTATGGTCAAACTATAGCTTCCAATGAATATAGATATATATATATATATATATATGTATATGTAGAAAAAAAATACAAAGTTAATGTCAAAATAAAAGCTGTACAGTGAAACGCCAATAAGTGTAATTAAGACTAATATTAATATTATATCTTTGACTCTCAATATCTCTAACTCTCACTGTCTCTCTCTCTCTCCCTCTCTTTCTTACTCTCTCACTCTGTTTATATTTATCTACAAATCTCTCTCTCTCTCTCTCTCTCTCTCTCTCTCTCTCTAACTCTCTCTCTCTCTCTAACTCTATCTATTTATCCCTCTCTCTCTCTCTCTCTCTCTCTCGGTAAACTTAAAATTTGATAATTGATTATTTAGCAAACATTTTTGTAAAAATAAAGATTTTTAAAAACACTTTTGATTAAATTTTCTATTATAATAAATACTTTTTTTTTAAAACGTAGCTAATAAGGTGATCGAAATAAGTAAATGGGACACTAGGTTTGATAGTATAACAACTTAACCGATCAATATATATATTTTTAAATAAATTGGTGCTTACACTTAATACAAATTATTAATATACTTGAACTTAATTGAGTCCAAAATATATAAAAAAAAAATTTTTAGCAAAAATTTTAAAAGGAAAATTCATAATTTGCATCTTAAAACTAAAAAAAATCAGCAAATATCAATAGAAAATTGTTTAAACCATAAATTATTTTTGAATAAATGAATTATTCAACACTTTTATTATTCGCACTTGATATATAATATAAACCTGCTTTAAAAATATATTTATAAGCAATTAAAATAATTAAAAATTATATACTTAATATTAAGAATATCGCATCCAAATATATACATATAACAATATTAATACAGATACTTGATCATATATTATATTATATTATTATATTTCAGCACATATTTTATATATATATATATATATATTTTTTTTTTAATATACATATATGTATATTAAATATTTATTCGAATCAACTAAACAAATCTGAAAACAAATTCGTACGCAAAATAAAATCAAATCAAATTATAATATTTGTGTATATATAAATATTTGATAAAACATTAAAAATGCTGCAATATGTCTACATTGTTTTTTATATTCAAGCCAAATTGTAGTTGAATTGAAATACAAAAAAAAAAGGGAAAAAAAGTTCCATTTGATATAAAACTGATTAAAATGCACATTTTATTTGCTTTTAAATTGTTTACCTGCAAATGCTGTTTTTTCTCTTTTTATACGTGAACTCATTGAAAATGGGAAAACGGGGCTTAATGGATTTGTTAAAATGTATGTAACAGGCAGAAGAATATTCTTGATCAGGGCGACGAGCTAAGTCGATATAGTCATGTCCGTCAGTCTGAGTTGAGCCACAGGCAGAGCCTGAGTTAAGCCACAGCAGAGCCGCAGGCAGAGCCTGAGTTGAGCCACAGGCAGAGCTACAGGTAGAGCCAAAGCCAGAGCCATAGGCAGCGCTTGAGTAGAGTCAGAGCAAGGCCATAGGCAGAGCCTGAGTTGAGCCAGAGCAGAGCCAAAGGCAGAGCTACAGGCAGAGCCGCAGGCAGAGCCTGAGTTGAGCCAGAGCAAAGCCATAGGCAGAGCCTGAGTTGAGCCAGAGCAGAGCCAAAGGCAGAGCCTAAGTAGAGTCAGAGTAAGGCCATAGGCAGCGCTTGAGTAGAGTCAGAGCAAGACCATAGGCAGAGCCATAGGCAGAGCCGCAGGCAGAGCCGCAGGCAGAGCCACAGGCAGAGCCACAGGCAGAGCCACAGGCAAAGCCTGAGTAGAGTCAGAGCGAGGCCATTGGCAGAGCCAGAGCAGAGCCATAGGCAGAGCCATAGGCAGAGCCGCAGGCAGAGCCTGAGTTAAGCCAGAGCAGAGCCATAGGCAGAGCCTGAGTAGAGTCAGAGTAAGGCCATAGGCAGAGCCTGAGTTGAGCCAGAGCAGAGCCATAGGCAAAGCCTGAGTAGAGTCAGAGCAAGGCCATTGGCAGAGCCAGAGCAGAGCCATAGGCAGAGCCAGAGCAAAGCTATAGGCACAGCCAGAGTTGAGCCAGAGCAGAGCCATAGGCAGTGCCAGAGCAGAGCAATAGGCGGAGCCATAAGCAGCACTTGAGTAGAGTCAGAGCAAGACCATAGGCAGAGCCATAGGCAGAGCCTCAGGCAGAGCCGCAGGCAGAGCCGCAGGCAGAGCCTGAGTTAAGCCAGAGCAGAGCCATAGGCTGAGCCTGAGTAGAGTCAGAGCAAGGCCATTGGCAGAGCCACAGGCAAAGCCTGAGTAGAATCAGAGCAAGGCCATAAGCAGAGCCACAGGCAAAGCCTGAGTAGAGTCAGAGCAAGGCCATAGGCAGAGCCATAGGCAGAGCCAGAGCAGAGCCATAGGCAGAGCCAGAGCAGAGCCATAGGCAGAGCCAGAGCAGAGCAATAGGCGGAGCCATAGGCAGCGCTTGAGTAGAGTCAGAGCAAGACCATAGGCAGAGCCATAGGCAGAGCCGCAGGCAGAGCCGCAGGCAGAGCCACAGGCAGAGCCACAGGCAGAGCCACAGGCAAAGCCTGAGTAGAGTCAGAGCGAGGCCATTGGCAGAGCCAGAGCAGAGCCATAGGCAGAGCCAGAGCAAGACCATAGGCAGAGCCATAGGCAGAGCCAGAGCAGAGCCACAGGCAGAGCCACAGGCAGAGCCACAGGCAGAGCAACAGGCAGAGCCACAGGCAGAGTCATAGGCAGCGCTTGAGTAGAGTCAGAGCAAGACCATAGGCAGAGCCATGGGCAGAGCCAGAGCAGAGCCATAGGCAGAGCCAGAGCAGAGCAATAGGCGGAGCCATAGGCAGCGCTTGAGTAGAGTCAGAGCAAGACCATAGGCAGAGCCACAGGCAGAGCCGCAGGCAGAGCCACAGGCAAAGCCTGAGTAGAGTCAGAGCGAGGCCATTGGCAGAGCCAGAGCAGAGCCATAGGCAGAGCCAGAGCAAAGCTATAGGCAGAGCCAGAGCAGAGAAATAGGCAGAGCCTAAGTAGAGTCAGAGCAAGGCCATAGGCAGAGCCACAGACACAGCCACAGGCAGAGCCAAAGGCAGAGCCACAGGCAGAGCCACAGGCAGAGCCACAGGCAAAGCCTGAGTAGAGTCAGAGCGAGGCCATTGGCAGAGCCAGAGCAGAGCCAGAGGCAGAGCCAGAGCAAAGCTATAGGGAGAGCCAGAGTTGACCCAGAGCAGAGCCATAGGCAGTGCCAGAGCAGAGCAATAGGCGGAGCCATAAGCAGCACTTGAGTAGAGTCAGAGCAAGACCATAGGCAAAGCCATAGGCAGAGCCATAGGCAGAGCAAGCAGGCAGAGGCTGAGTTAAGCCAGAGCAAAGCCACAGGCAAAGCCTGAGTAGAGTCAGAGCAAGGCCATTGGCAGAGCCAGAGCAGAGCCAGAGCAGAGCCACAGGCAGAGCTACAGCCAGAGCCACAGCCAGAGCCATAGGCAGCGCTTGAGTAGAGTCAGAGCAACACCATAGGCAGAGCCAGAGCAGAGCCATAGGCAGAGCCTAAGTAGAGTCAGAGCAAGGCCATAGGCAGAGCCTGAGTTGAGCCAGAACAAGGCCATAGGCAGAGCCACAGGCAGAGCCACAGGCAGAGCCACAGGCAGAGCCACAGGCAGAGCCACAGGCAGACCCACAGGCAGAGCCAAAGGCAGAGCCGCAGGCAGAGCCACAGGCAGAGCCACAGGCAAAGCCTGAGTAGAGTCAGAGCGAGGCCATTGGCAGAGCCAGAGCAGAGCCATAGGCAGAGCCAGAGCAAAGCTATAGGCAGAGCCAGAGTTGAGCCAGAGCAGAGCCATAGGCAGTGCCAGAGCAGAGCAATAGGCGGAGCCATAAGCAGCACTTGAGTAGAGTCAGAGCAAGACCATAGGCAAAGCCATAGGCAGAGCCATAGGCAGAGCCGCAGGCAGAGCCTGAGTTAAGACAGAGCAGAGCCATAGGCAGAGCCTGAGTAGAGTCAGAGCAAGGCCATTGGCAGAGCCAGATCAGAGCCACAGGCAGAGTCATAGGCAGCGCTTGAGTAGAGTCAGAGCAACACCATAGGCAGAGCCATAGGCAGAGCCATAGGCAGAGCCACATGCAGAGCCTGAGTAGAGTCTAAGCAGAGCTATAGGCAGAGCCATAGGCACAGCCTGAGTAGAGTCATAGGCAGAGCCTGAGTTGAGCCAGGGCAGAGCCTGAGCTTAGCCAGAGCAAGGCCGTATGTATGTGTGTGTGTGCATGTATTGCTTTCATACATACTATATAAATTAAGCATAGAATGTTTGCAATATCGGCTCTTCGCTGGGCTCAGGGGGTTTCCTAGTCGAGCAGTCTGGGCTAGACACTCTTACTTTGTCTTTTTTTCTTTTTTTTTGTCTTTGCGCGACGCATTTAATTACAATTTAAAGAAAAGACCAGAGCACACATGTGGCTAGAGAGGGTGGGGGATCTGTAGAGGGAGAGGCAGTGCACAGAGGTAGCAAAGCGCAAGCATGCATGCAAAATGCAGACCAGCTAAACCCTTACCTCTAGCTAGTCCACACCCACTCCCGCCAACGGCCAACGGCTCCGAACGAAGTCAAGTAAAGCCCGGCTAAGAGCAAAAAAAAAAAGTGAGTAGCGCTTTAAAATGCAAGCAGCGTAAAAGATTAGCCCGATTATTTCAGCTTGAAGGCGTTTAACTTCGCATTTGCAACAGCAACAGCAACGGCAATGGCAACTTGCACACGCAGCGAGTTCAAAGGGTTCACAAGGGGTTCAACACAGCAGTGTGCCCATTCCAACCCCCGCTTTGACCTACCTCGTTTTGATGTGGGCGCAATTGGCCGGGGTTTTGGTTTCACGCTTTTCGCTACACGTAAAATGTTGAAAATGTAAACTTAATGCAGCGATTTGAAATTTACACATCGTTATATGAATATGAAATGATATATATGTATATAGCAAATATACCCTATAAATAGCGGGGGGGGGGTGTGCTGAGCTTATCTCTCTGCTGCTTAGCCATAAAATAAGAGATAAAAATGCGATAAATCTTATGGTTTTTATTAACCTTTATTTTCCATATGTGTGGTTGTGGAATTGCGCTAGTAGGTAGTTATGTGTGTGTGTGTGTGTATGAGTATAAGTATTTACTTGTGTGTGTGTACTAACTACTACAGCGGCTCCACATGTGTGTATTAGTGTAAAGAGTATAAGTATTTAAGTATAGTTTCCAGCCACAGCGACGTTGTGTGTCTGCTGCAAACATTTCGTTTCGTTTCATTATCATTGTCCATAGTTGTAATATATATATATATATAGATTGAATGATCTATATATATTATGTTTAAGTGTAAATATATATGCATGTCTGGGTAGTGTACGTTTTGGTGCTACAAAGTGTCAAATGCAACAGTTGTGTGAAGTGTTACAAATAGCGGTTACAGTGTGAGCTTTCGCTTGAGTATGTCGATCTCAAAATTGTTTAGCTTGATATCGATTGACGGCACGCAACAGATATATATATATATGATATGTACGTATCCATAATATATATATATATGCATAATCTCGAATATATACATATTTATATATACCTAAGGAAAGTAACATTAACAAAAAAACAATCGTGTTGAAGTCTTTTTGTTTGTTTTGTTCGATTCAGCAATCGATTTTTCAGTTAAGTCGATGTCCTTGGGGATTGAGCAGGATTCAAATGTGTCTTAAATGAGTAGTGCGCATCAGGGTAGGGTAGTGAGTATCTAGTGTGAGTTCAAGTGTAGTGAGTATAGATCTAGTTGTGTTCTGGTTGTGCAGCGGATGAGAGTAGGTTAATTGATTCACATTCGTTGGGTGCACGGTCCGGAAGGATGTTATTCTCCTTGAAGTGACCAGCAGTGCTGTAGACTTCATTGTGACCGTGGCATTCATGGATATTGCCATCGTTAACTGTCCTGAGCAAGATGTCGTTGGGCATATAGACATTGGGATTTACCATCGGATTGATATCCTCGAGCGGAATGCCCATCATGGCTGCATTACCACCATTGTAGTTATCATTCATGTTCATATTCATATTCATATTCATGTTCATGGCATCGTGCATGTCCATGGTGGCGTAGGGCTCATTCGGATTCTTGTAGGGGGCGTAGGGTAAAATCATAGCTGTGTTCATCATGGCCACATCTGGCCCCATCGGACAGTAGTTGCCCGCCATTTCGGGTGGCATGACGTGAACGTTGGACATCTGATTCGCCATCGCGTTGTTGAACGCATGCATGTTCATATTGACATTCGGCAAAAACTGGGCATAGTTTGCAGTCGGACCTGCATTCTCGTTCATATCAAAGATCAGGGGTGGCATGTCACCTTGGCCTCCATTCTGAGCCATTATATAGTGCATCATGGGCATGCTGGGCATGACAGGACCTGTCGGATGCAAGAATATATTGTTTGCCGACTTCATTCGGCTGGCTGGCTGTCCATCTGCGTTTTCGTTCCCTCCGATCTGCGAATGTGGCGATGTCGTATCAAGTTGTGGACGCACATTATTGTTAAGCTCCTCGTTCTCCATATCGCCATTTGACAAACTTTGATTGGTTGCAGTGCCTGTAGCTGGCTGTTCATTGCTGTTGATCTCCACGTTCAAAACTTCCGCTAAGTTATCGATGGTATCGGTCTCATCTCCATCTCCATCCACAGCCTCACCGATGTCATCAAAGTCGTCGGCCTCACTGTTGTTGTTGTTGTTGCTTCTGACCGATGAGCTGTGACTGGAGGATCGAGGACTTAGCGAACTGGACTGGCTGCTGGAGGATCTGCTCTGTAAGCAATGCTGTGTGTACTGCTCGGAGTGCAGCACAGGCGAACTCGACTGACTGCCGGTCGTGGAAGTGGACTGCTCTTGTTGCAGCAACATCTGTTGTTCGTGCTGTTGTTGCTGTTCTTGTTGCTGCATTTCTATCTGGCGATTGTGGCTGGAGGGGCTAAGGCGAAGCACTGATATGTTGGTCGGCGGGCTGCAATACAGCGGTCTCTCTTCCTCCTCTGGTTCCTGTTCTTGCTGCTGCTGCTGTTGCTGTTGCTGTTGCGGCTGCTGCTGTTGCTGTTGCGGCTGCTGCTGCTGCTCCTGTTGCTCCTGTTGCTCCTGCTGCTCCTGTTGCTCCTGCTGCTGCTGCTGCTGCTGTGGCGGCGGTTGGTCCACGCAGTGATTTGAGCTTCTGTCTGTGCTGGCATTGTCTTCGCTCTGGTGGTTTTGAGGATGCGTGGCCGAGCCGTACATGTTGTTAATGTGGCGCGAGCGCCCATTGCCGGCGGGACCGAAGCGACAGGGCACACTGTAGGTATTGATGCGGTAGCCATAGCGCGAGCCATGAGGACGTGGGATCTGGTGGGCGTGTGGGTACGGGTGTGGATGCATGGGCACTGAAAGCACAGACAAGTCAAGGTCATCAGTGGAAGCAATTCGACCCGTCGGTTGACCTACCTATGGGTCTGCCCCAGAAACTCAATGGAGCCGTGCCACAAGGTGCCATCATGCGCGGTCCATTCGGCCCGGCAAAGTGCGGACCCGGATTGCCCTGAGGCCTCGGCGGTGGCGGCGGGCCGTGCAACGGCGGCGGCGGATACATGCTGATGTGCATACACCAACAATGGTAATCCGTCTGTGTGCCCACATTGACCAGCATCGGACGCGGCTGTGTGTGTGTGTGTGTGGGAAACGATTGGCAATAAATCGAATTGCAAATGAAAGTCCACGCCAACTCACATTAATGCGTGCCAGATCTTGAGGCGTCAAGCTGTGCGGATGACAGGGTGGCAAGAGTCCTCCGCTGCCCATCCAGGGCCGAGCCACGCTCTGATGATTATAGAAATTTATTGCAACAGCTCGTAAGGAATATTAAAACTAAACTTACCGAGGGCAAGAACAGGCTTGGATGCAATGGCGTTACCTCCAGAATTGCGGTGGTGTAGGCTGCCATCTGGACCTGGGTCATGTTGGCAAAGCGGCCGCGCAGCAAGGGTAGCATCAGGTTGTGGGCACGTATCATAAGATTTCGCAACGTGGCTATATATTCTGAGCTGGACAGACTGCATTCGCTCACCTGCCGGGCGAAGTCCTCAAAGGATGGAAAGTCAGCGACTTGATCTCCGCCGTTGCTGTTGCCAGAAGTGGGATCTGTTGCTGCAGCGCAGTCGATCTTTTGATCTTCAATAGAGGGACCCATATCCGATTTGACCTCCGACATGTCCTGGGGCATGTTTAGGGAGGCATAGGAGTAGGGCACCCACTCGGCTGGCCCAATGCTGCGTGGCAGCACCGGTTGCACCGACTGCAGCGGCGCCTGTTCCTGCGGTGTGAACGCAGCTGCTTGCCACCATTCGCGGGGTGGTGGTGGTGGTGCTGGCGCTTGTGGAGGCAGCTGTTGCTGTTGTTGTTGCTGCTGCTGCTGTTGCTGCTGCTGTTGCTGCTGCTGCTGCTGCTGTTGCTGCTGCTGTTGCTGCTGCTGCTGCTGTTGCTGCTGCTCCGCTTCAATGTAAGCCAGCTGTTCCTTATCGTGGCATAAATTCGGATAGCTTGGAACGCCTTGTGCTGCCTTATTCTCCGCCGCATCTGCCCACCATTCGTTGGGTGGGGGTGGAGGCTGCTGTGCCTGCATGATAGCTTGCGCCTGGGCCTCAAGACTAGCAGACCCCTGATTTATATCATTCCAATAATCACAGACCGATGTACCTTGATGTACGTGTGCCTGTCCTGGATGGCCGGCCATAGGATTCTGTTCGTTCTCCGGACACCAGTCGATATGCTGATGCTGCGGCACAGAACGCTCAGGGGGCCACCAGTCACGTACCTGTTGCTGATGCTCCATGCCTATTTCATCAATATTTTCTGCCTGCCCTGGCATCTTCGAGACTTCTTCGGGCATCCAATTGCCTGGCACCGGCGACTGTGAGCCGCCGCCTGCATCACCATGCTGTCCGTTCGAGGGCCACCAGAGCGGCGCCTGGCCATGTCCATTTGCTGTCATCTGCTGCTCAGCGTCACCCAAATAGCATTGTCCTGCAACGTTGTTCTCCTCCACATTCTGCCAGACATTGGCTACTGCTGGCGCCTGGGCCTGTGCCGGCGGTTGTGGCTGCGGCGATTGTGCGCCATATGAAGCGATCAATTGCTCAATGTCCCGCCAGTAATCATACGACGTCGGCGGCGGTGGTGCCTGTGGGTGAGGTGGACCGACATTGGCATTCTGCTCCATATCACACCAGATTTCGCGTGACAACTCCTCTATATGGTGATGGGGTGGCAGTTGTTGCGCTTGCTGGTGGTGGTGGTGGTGTGGGGGAACAGCCGCGACCATCTGTTCTACCCCACGCCAATATTCGGGCGGTGGCGGCACCACATGCGCCTCAAACTCATTGCCCTGCTGATCCATATTTCGCCAACAATCGGGAGGCAAGGGCACCCCATGATCCTTCATTTGTGGCGCTCCAGCAGCGTTCTGCTGTTGCTCCACATCTTGCCAGAAGTGCAGATGCTGCGGTGCCATTTGTCCTTGGGCCTGTTGTGGCATATCAGCCGTTGGGCGCTCCATTTCACGCCAGCACTCACGACCTGGTAGCGGGTGTTGCGGGTGCTGTACGTACAGTGGGGCACCAGCTTGTGGGTTAACCTGTTCCATGTCACGCCAAAAGTCGCGGGCATCCATTTGTGGCTGTGCTTCCAGATGGGATTGGGGCAACATTGGTGGCATCTGCTGCTCCATATCGTGTCCAAGCGGATGGCCAGGCATTTGCTCGCGATGTCCACCGATCTGCTGCTCCATATCGCGCCAGCACTCATGACCCTGTGGCGCCTGCTGCATTTGGAGCAGCATCTGTGGTGGTATTTGGACAGGCACTTGGGCAGGCATATGGGACGGCATGTGGGGCGGCATCTGGCCATGCATGTGGGGTGGCATTTGGCCCTGCATGTGGGGAGGCATTTGGCCCTGCATGTGGGGCGGCATTTGGCCCTGCATGTGGGGCGGCATTTGGCCCTGCATGTGGGGCGGCATTTGGCCCTGCATGTGGGGTGGCATTGGGCCGTGCATGTGGGGCGGCATTGGACCCTGCATGTGGGGCGGCATTGGGCCCTGCATGTGGGGCGGCATTGGACCCTGCATGTGGGGCGGCATTTGGCCCTGCATGTGGGGCGGCATTGGGCCCTGCATGTGGGGCGGCATTTGGCCCTGCATTTGGATATGCATTTGAGGATGCATTTGAGGATGCATTTGGGGATGCATTTGAGGATGCATGTGAGGATGCATTATGCGCTGCATTGGCACTTGACCATTTTGTTGATCGACCTCCGACCAAAATTCCCGATTCGACGGATCGTGCCAGTTGCCGCATGGTCGTTGGTTGTTGGCTGGAAAGGAGTGAGGGCTCGGCGCCAACCTAATGGTAAGGTCCACCGTACAGCCATTCATACCACCGGCCTCGCCGTAGTCGTTCGGATACATGTGGGCCTGCACTTGATGTGGATTATTGTAGCTGTATACGTCCGGTGGCATGGGCCCCCTGTCATAGTATTCTTCAAGGTGCGGATCCATGGGACGCGGCGGCGGTGGTGGCAGTGATTGCGGGTTTATCTGAGCCGCTTGCTCCAGAGCCAACAGATGCGATGCATATGAGCCCATGGGATGAAAAACCGGAGCATATGGTGACATTTGGCCACTCAAGCTGTTCATCAGCAGCGGCAGATCCCGTGTCGCCTCCGAGGATGGCCCCGTAGTAGGTGGAGGTGGAGCAGTAGTTTGCGGAACCTCACCTACTGCTCAATGGGAAAACGTGAATGACTGGGTGATCATTAGAAGATAATGAATAAAAAACTTACCAAAGGTGGGCACAATTCCGTTCGAGATAAGACTTGCCCAATTCGGGGATGATGAGCCAATAGATGGATCAGTCATGTTGTTAAACTGCTTATGAATGAAATATTTTAGTCATAATTTGATTTGTGTAGGACTTCAGTTCTTACTATCAATGTAAAGAACTTTTGTCGGTCCTAATTTCAGTCAGTTTAAACTTCCGACTGTCTCAACTTCTGGCTGTCTAAGCTTTGTTAAGTATGTACTTCAGTCAGTCCTAACTTCAGTCAGTCCTAACTTCAGTCAGTCCTAACTTCAGTCAGTCCTAACTTCAGTCTGTCTTAACTTCAGTCTGTCTTAACTTCAGTCTGTCTTAACTTCAGTCTGTCTTAACTTCAGTCAGTCCTAACTTCAGTCAGTCCTAACTTCAGTCTAAACTTCCGTCAGTCTTAACTGCAGTCCGCATTGTCTTGCTCTTCTTTTAAGAGTACGAAGCTGTTTTGTCAACCGATAGGTCATCGACAATATTCTTATGTTTTTTGAAGAATACTTACTTTGACTGTTCTGCAAAGTCCTTTAAATTAGGCAGAATTTCGCAAAGCTGTGAAAAAACAGTAAATATTTGAATTTTTATATTTATATACAACTATATGTTATATATGTCCTTTCAAGCTAAGCTATAGTTTTGTAAATATGTTCTAAAGAATTGCTATGGCTTGGATTAGTCTGCTTATAAATATCTTAGCTTTGTGTTATGTGAGACGTGTCTGTTCCAGTTTAAAATGCTTTCAACTGCACCAAACGTGCCTGGCATATTGAAGGACGAACTGCCTAAGCCTGTACAGCAGGCAAAGACGCACAGGAAATCTCTCATCCGCAGGAGCGGCAACATTTTTGCAATTATTTCAAATATTTTTCAACACGGCTTTGAAATGCGACGTGCCGACGAATGCTAAAGGAAAAACCCCTTTTGTTTTTCACTTTTTTCCTTTGTCTTGCGCCAAAATATTTTTCCACATTTTATGCTGCGCATATTTTTTCCCGCAGACTTGGCGCGAAATTAGCGGCAAGTGGCTGAGGCAGTGGCAAAAGGCAGCAAAGATAAACTTTAAATAAAACATGGTACACAACACGCTCGCCGAGGGAGGGAGCGAGGTGTTGTTCGCAACGGAGGGATGAAGATGCGGGGGTGCGAGGGTGCCGGGGTGACGGGGTGCCAGGGCAAACGTCGAACACTGGCGCAGACCGCAATTCAAATAAAATCCTTTAGGGCTTTTGACTTTTAACTCATCCGTTTAACGAGCGCTCATGTTCGTGAGATGGCGAATGGCAGGGCTAGCTGGTTAGAGGCTGGCAGGATAAAAAGATTGCCCGGGCAAGGACAATACCCTTGACACCTACACGCGCATATCTACACACACACATTTATATATATAGCAGGGAAACCCAGCACGTTGTCAGTGCAATTGCAAAACAATGCGCGAAAAAGGCAAGGAAATCAGTATAGAAAGCATATGCGAATATGAATGCTCTGTAGTTAGCTAAAATTTATAGAATATATGATTACAAATGATATACAAAAAGTATAAAATCATTATAAAATATATTGACTAGAGATAATCTAAAGAAATCTTAAGTATATGATTCGTTTTAGGTTTCCTTTCGTCTATCGGAGATCTGTTTTGGCATAGGACTCATAGATCTGTTTAGGCTCAAGTTCAATTGGAGTTGATCTTTCATTGCCTATAATATAGAGCATCTACATAGCTCTCTCTCTTATGTTTGGCTCTACATCCCGAATTCATCTTCATTTGGAGTATCTACCAAGTCGACTCGTAACAGACAAACACAGCCAAGCGCCCACACACACGCACTCTCACACAAAACGTTTTAAAATTTTTATGAGCCTTTTTGGACTGGAATATCTCTATAGCACAACACAGCTCTGATTGCTTTTGCACGCTGCCTTCGCCTGCGTCGGCCTCTAACCCTCTCTCTCTCTCTCTCTCCCTCTCTCTCACGACCCGTGAGTAGAATCGATTGATAGCTGCGTCCCAAGCAATTGCCATTTGCCAATTGTCAGTTGGCAGTTGGCAGCTTTGGCAATCGGCATTTGAGAATTTGAACAGAATTTGAACAATTGCCCACTCGATGCGCATAATAAACTCGGCGAAAGGCGTCGATTGAGGCGTTTGCCTAAAATATGCATGCAATGAGCCAATGCATACACAATATGCCCAACTTCAGCTGGCTGTGAGCCAATTGTGACATTTATTAACCAGCCAAATACACTTGTCGCGCATACGCCCCATGGACACGCCCTTCCCTCCGCCTACACTCTCGCCCCAAAAAAAAAGCACGCTTCGTTTAATAAATTGAGCGTTTTGTGCAATTTATGCGCCTGATTTGACATTAATGTGGCCTGAACAGACTCCACGCCCACACACGCGTATAAATCAGTGTGTATGAGTGTGTCTGTGTGTGTGTGTGTGTGAGTTGTAATGCGTTTGTGTGTTTATTTACATGTTGCCTTCCTTGCCTAGTTCTTAACGGAAGAGCGCGTCTTCCGCTTGGTGTTTTTTTATTTATGACAACATCTGTCGCAACAGCTTCTATGTGTGTTTGTGTGTGTGTGTGTGTGTGTGTGGAGGCGCTAACATCTCTGCTACACACATCATTTATCATTTTAACGGCTCAACTCCTTTTCGTGTGTCTGCCACCTTTCGCTTCATTAGCCCTAAGTTTCCACTTTTTATGCCCACAACTTTGCCCATAAAAATGAGCTTAAAGTTAACGAGCTAAGACGACTGCCTCTATAGCCTTATATACTAGTTGGGCTAACTTAATAATATAATTTAGGTATACTTTCTATAAGATTATGCACTCACCTGAGAAGTTCTTCGCTTAGTTACGCGGCTGTGCCTTCAGTTATTGTTAAGTCCAATCAATTTGTTTGCTTTTTTATATTTTATTTATATTATATTTTTATATTTTATTGATTATTATATTTTTATATTTTATTTATATTATATATTTTTATTTTGTTGATATTATATATTTATATTCTATTATAATATAAATATTTTATTTATATTATATTTTTTTATTATATTTATATTATATATTTATATTTTATTTATATTTTATTTTTATTATCTTTTTATATTTTATTTATATTATATTTTTGTATTTTACTTATATTATATTTTTATATTTTATTTATATTATATTTTTATGTTTTATTTATATTATATTTTTATATTTAATTTATATTATTTTTTATATATTACCTTTGTAATATATATTTATTTATTTATTTCGATATTTTTTATATTATATTTTTATATTTATATTTATTTATTTAACTTGATCTGTATTATATTTTTTGCTTGCTTTTCAATTATTTTATTCTTTATATTTATATTAATATTTATTTACTTTTTATCAATTATTTTATATTTATTTGATTTTTAAATTTTTCTTCTTTACATTTATATTTATTATTTTATTTATATTATATTTTTGATTTATTTTTCAATTTTTTGTGTTTTTAATATTATATATATTTATAATTAATTTTATAAATTTTATTCATATTATATAATTCGTATTTGTTTTTTTAATTTTTCTTCTTTACATTTATATTTATTATTTTATTTATATTATATTTTTTGTGTTTAATTTTTCCTTGTTATATTTATATTTATATTTCTTGAATTTTTATTATTTATATTATATTTAATTCTTTGATTTTATTTATTTTATAAATTTTTATTTATTTTTTGTTAGTTTTTCAATTATTTTTTTTTTGGTTTTTTTTTTTTTGTTTTTTTTTATTGTTTTTTTTTTTGTATATTTTTTAGTTTTTTCTTTTAGTTTCTCTTTAAGTTTTTCTGTGGTCAAATGTCAAAAAGATTTGTTTTATATTTTTAATCCAGGCCAGAAGTCTAAAACTAGAACACTGATTTGATATATATCTAGGGGAAAGAAAAAATGTCATTAGAATCATGATGAGGATAATGATAATGATAATGCTAAAGGTTACCCCAAAAGTATGCCAAATTGCTCGATGATTTTTTTGTATATTTCTTAAAGAACTCGCTGAAGTTTGTTAGTCTGTGAAAATTGAAAGAAAATTGTATTATATTATCTGAAATATACTCTTATATTTTATAACATTTACAAATATCAAGCGAAAAGATTTTAATTTCAACTTCAACTTGGGTTGTCCCATTAGAGCAATTCCCAGCTGCCAATCAATGTCAAAGAGCTGAAAACTCTAGACGACAATAATTCACGTATGCGAGCTAATAAATTACGACTTTGGGGGGGTTGGGCATCAAAGGATAACAAGGATAACTTTTGCGCTTCACTAAATGTCACACTCACACACACACACACACACACGGACACCTAGACATTAAGCTGCGAGCACAAATAATCAGCTGTAAATATTTTATAGATGAAACAAGCGGCAAAAACTTTGTGTGGATGGCAAATGTATTTCAGGCATTTCTTTGTTGTTGTTATGGCGCCACTGATGTGGCATGCCACAGAAATTTGCCAGAAATCTTGGCTCGAGCTTAAGCTTTGCTGGTCATTTACGGGGTCACGACCAGCTCAACGGCCATAATGTCTCAGATGATGATGATGATGATGGGGCCAAGCATGTGGCTTACGATAAGAAGCTAAGCAAATAGAAATGAATGTCAATTGATAATCAAAATAAATGCCCGACGGGCCTCGAAATGAAATTGAAACAAAGCTTGACAGATGTATATATATCTATATCTAGAACATGTACTGCCGAGGGGCATTTGTGTATATGAGGTGAGGGAGAAGACAGATTTTAGATTATAGAAACTACAATATATATTATATTTTATACTAGTATATATATAGGTGGATTAATATAAACTATTAATATAGTTTTGATATTATTACTACAATATTATTTGATTCAAAACAGATTTACCAATTCCACAAATAAATTTCAGTAGACAAAATAAAATGAGAAAAAAAGTGTTTCCATGCTGTTGATGAGAGTTTGAGCTTATTAGTTATCGGAATATCGATTGAGAAGTATTATATAAAAATAAGAGCGGAGCAGTGTTGAACAATTTTGGTGTTGCCAGATCGTCACTTATTTATATATATGATGAATTTTTTTCAAATTGAGACAAAGCTTGACAGACATTTATGAGCAAAGGCAACTGAGTATGGGCATAGAGTAAGTTATATTATATTATTATGACAAATACCTATATGAAAAGATGAAATTATTCTATACATATATGTACATCACATATACATATAAACTTCATCTTCTATTCCCCTTTCATCTCACTTTTAATCTTCTACATTTCTATATTTAGCTCATGGAGCACAGCCTCGGAGCGCCTCAGCAGCGACTGGCACTCGAGAGAGAGAGAGAGAGAGAGATACCACAAGGCTGCGCTGGCTGTCGAGCTTTGTGGGTTGAGCAAAGGCAACTGAGTATGGGCATAGAGTTAGTTATATTATATTATTATGATAAGATCAAATTATTTTATGCATATATGTATAACACATATACACATATATATATATATATATATATATATATATACATATATACCTATATTCTCTTCCCCTTTCATCTCACTTTTAATCTTCTGCATTTCTATATTTAGCTCAAGGAGAACAGCTTCGGAGAGCCTCAGCAGCGACTGCCACTCGAGAGAGAGAGAGAGAGATACCACAAGGCTGCGCTGGCTGGCGAGCTTTGTGGGTTGAGCAAAGGCAACTGAGTATGGGCATAGAGTTAGTTATATTATATTATTATGATAAGATCAAATTATTGTATACATATATGAATAACATATATACACATACATATATATATAAACATATATACCTATATTCTATTCCCCTTTCATCTCACTTTTAATCTTCTACATTTCTATATTTAGCTTATGGAGAACAGCCTCGGAGAGCCTAAACAACGGCTGGCACTCGAGAGAGAGAGAGATACCACAAGGCTGCGCTGGCTGGCGAGCTTTGTGGGTTGGGCGGCGTTGTGGCAGCTCTTGGCCGGGGCCAAGGTCCGAGGCCATAAATTTATTTTGGTGTCGCCTGCACATGCAAATGTCTAAATGCCTAAATGCCTAATGAGTGAAGCTGGCAGCACAAACAACGCAGGGACACGAATGAGTCCTTAAAGATTAATTAATCTTTGTGGCACATGCGGCCGACGCTGACGCAGACGTCGACGTCGCTGCTGGTGCCACAAACAACTGTTGGCTGGGGCACGCGTGTATTGTGTGTGTGTGCTTGGCCGACCAGGCTGACCATTGTCCTGCGTCCAGTCGGCCTCGGCCTCAGCCTTGGTTTCGGTTTCGGTTTTTAAGCTAATGACACAAAACGCCAAAAAGGATGCGAGTCCTGGGGGTTAATTTGCAGGCAGGGTCGCTCTCGCTGGCTCGCTCGGTCGCCTGGTCCGGCTTATCTTTTGCTTTTGAAGAAATAATTAATGACCTCGTTTTTGCCACTGTGGCCGGAGCAGGAGCCAGAGCTGGAGTGGGAACGCCAGCAGGAGCAGGAGCAGGCGCAGCAACAAGGAGCTGCACACTGCGTGCTGGCCATTAAAAATCGTTTATTTCGATTTGATTTAATCCAAAATAGATTGCCCTGTCGGGCCATGCGACGCAGACGGAGATGCGGCCAATTTATGCACTCAATTTACGCGCAGGACACACAGGATGCAGGACGTTGCTACTGCTGCCGTTGCTGCTGATGCTGCAGTTGGAGCTGGTCTGTTGCGTATTTATAAATTTCATTGGTTAATCCTTATTTTCGCATTAAGGGAGCACGGATCGCACACACACACGCAGACACAGTGGACACGGCCGCAGCTATGCAAATGTATGCATTGTCCTGTTGCGCCAGGACTCGCTGCCCACCTCCCTTTCGCCCCGCCCAGCGCAGACTACGCTGGCAATTAAACTAATCGCACGCGAGGCTTAAAATGCGATTTGCGGCGTCGATTGGCAATTGCGGCTCTCGCACTCGCCATTGAAACATTTCAAATGTTTGCCGGAATGCCAACAAGAGAGGGAGAAGAGTGAGGCAGAGAGCAAGAGCAAGAGAGAGAGAGAGAGAGGGAGATGCCCAGAAGAGTGTGTGCGGAGCAGGAAGGTTCTATGCGGCAAGCGGTCCACGCGGTTTGCCCTTTGCGATTTGCCGCGAAATTTATTTAACCAACACGTCGGAAATTTTCCATTTCACGTTTGCTCGCAGCTCGGCAAACGCCGCAAATGACATTTAAACTGTTTGCATTTGGCGCCGCTGACTGTTTAGTGGTTTTTGTGGCTATCCAAAGCCACCTTCCCCGCGCTGCCACACCACCCAACACGACGCGCCAGAGTTCGCTGTTTGCCTAATCCAAATGTTTAGTTTCGCTTGGGCCTGAAATGTTCGTCCGAAGGACAACAGAATTCATTTGTCTACGTCCTCTACTCTCCGGCCGCACAAATACTCCGCCAAATTTATTGCTAATCTCTGATCCAGGTTTGCAAGTCTGCTAGACTAGAGGATGTTGGGCTGCACAATTGGCTTAGATCGTGCAACATTGGCATGGAAAAGAGATTGTCGATCATCGGAAAACTGATCAAAGGAAATTTCCCGTTCAAGCCTTCTCTGCAGCCAGCAGGATCTCTATATCTTAGCATATACTGTAGACAGATCTCGCTTATATAGTATCAGAGCTATTAACTAGAATACCTATCTGCACATAGCTAGCTAAAGCTGTGAAATAGGCATCTTTACCCTCTCCCTCAACTATACCAACTCAGCATCTCCTTTGACTAACAGCTTTTGCGCAGTCTTTTGATTAATTTTCTTACAATATAACAAAAAAAAAGTAAAAGAAAATGCTAATTTCTGTTGCTTTGTCCACATTGTTCAATTGCAACCGGAAAGGTAAGAAGCTTGCCTCGGCTGCCTGTTGGCTGGAACCACACAAAAGTGAAACAAGCCGAAAGGCTCCTTTGAAGCGTTGTCACAGGCCACCGCAAGAATACAATTTTCATGTGATTAATGATGTCAACGCAACGTTGGCCACGCAAGTGCCTGCTGGCTGGCCCGACTCAATTCCCTGGCTGCTCTTTAGCAGCAGTCAGAGGGGAGCACCGTCTGTGGCTGGGAATCCGTCCGTCAAGAATGCGTCAATTTAATTGCGCACGTGACGCGCGCGGTTCATGAATGATAAAGAGTGCCGGAGAAGGAGGAGGAGAAGGCGACGGAGAAGGATGAAGAGAAGGCGAAGCCGAAGCCGAAACATGTTGTTCAACTGGACAAGAAAGGGCATTTTGTTGCGGCTATGCGCGCCACGTGACGCTGACATTCGCATTGATAGCACGAGCTTGGGCTTGGGCTGTGGCCAGTGGATTAGCCTTAGCTTCAAGATGCCCTCGAACCAATCGCAGCGGTCGACCAAAGTGCGCCCAACATGCTGCGCTCAACATTTGATTTTTCGCAAATTTCATTAAGCAAGATAAATGGTTGGCTATTAACAACAGCAACAGCCACAACAGCAACAAAAAGATGCCTAATAGCAGCAGCAGCCATAGTGCTCTCTGCCCGCTTTGTATTTATGCAAAAATTCGTTATGGATGCCAAAGAGCGGAAGCAAAAATCTCACGCACTTTTGTTTATTCATATACACTAGGAGTAGAGCTGGGCTTAATGGCTATGTGTGGAGGTTTGCTGAGATAATTGCATATCTATATAACATAGTGTATATGTGTCTATATATATGCATATGAATCAGAGATAATGAAGAGTCTTCTCTTTGTAAGCGAAAGTTTGAACTAGGCTCAGCTTAGCTTTTTGCCTTTCTTCAGCCTTTATTTGAAATCCTACATATAACTTTCCCACATACATATAACTGACCTACCTATAGCTGACCTATATATAACTGACCTACCTATAGCTGGCAATGAAATATTTTCAGCAGAATTTGTCATTTCCAAGAAAATAAATAAATCTTTCTGTCTGCCAGCTGCTGTATATATCGATATTTGAGCAAACTAAGTTTCAATCTTTAAATTTTCATTCAAAGCTAAAACTTTATATATTTCTATGATCATTTTTGCTTAAAGAAGATCAATTTTGTGACCCATACAAAATAAGCTTAATCGTTGTCTGCTGAAATATGTTATGTATGTCTATATGTCTGTCTGGCAACGCCTAAATACTTGAGAGCTGGTCACACAGTTTACGCCTGCAGCTTTATTCTTATTCGTTACGTTTTTGTAGGGATACTCTCGTTCGATTAATTCGCTATGAAGACGCGTAATAAGTATTTTTATCATAAAACTATCATCTCTTTTATTCTTTCATAAAATATCGAACGTTATAAGTGATAAGTTTTAACAGCCTTTTGTTGAAGGTATTTTAATATTTACTGAAATGCTGCAAAGCACAATTTTGGTTTATTTTATGAGAAATAGAACAGAGTCCAATAAAAAGAAATTGTGGAACTATAGCTCGAATGATATGGAAACCATTTAACATTTGCGGAGGCTGAGCTGTGTTGACTACGTGCCGTGTATGGATGGAAAACTAGCTTATAGAGAGTCATACTATACTAGAGAGCGATACTAGAGAGTCATACTAGAGAGTCATGCTGGAGAGCCATACTAGAGTCATACTGGAAAGCCATGCTGGAGAGCCATACTGGAGAGTCATACTGGAGAGCCACTCTAGAGAGTCATACTAAATCGTCAATATCTATAGCTGATATCTGTCAACTGCGCTTGGGAAGCAGCTTTGCAGTCAGCAGTCAAATCAACTGTGAAATCTGCTTTGGCTGTCAGTTCAACTAGACCAACTTCATCTCACTTTTAGCCAGGATTATTTCATATAAACCCACATTCTATCTGCACTATAAATGTCTATAGAAGTTCATATTATAGTGCATACAGCATTCGTTGCCTTGGCCTATTCTCGCTGGGCTTGTGGCTCTGGTGACATGATAAATTGCATGAAATTATTTTCAAGCTGCCAACCCCGCGCACCACCACCACCACCACCACACAGCAGGCCATGAACGTGTTTGGCCAGGAAGTGGGGGTAGAGTGCGGCTTGGGCTTCGTGTATAACTCGACGATATCAGCGGTATCTGTAAAATGCTATACTTAAAAGTTAATTGTAGCTGAGAGCTAACTTTCTGGCGGGGAGCTTCACGAATTTGAAATTTATTCAAATTTCGTATACAAAATGCGACATGTTGTAATTCTCCAAGCGATTGTTATTGTTGGCCCTGTTTGTTGTCATTGTTGTTGCTGTTGCTGTTGCTGTTGCTGTGCCTTATCTGGCCCGTATTTTATTTGCTTGCCAATTTTGTAAACTTTAAGATTTATCGCACAGCAGCCCGAGCCTGATGAATGCGACGTTGTAAACCAAATCCGAAACGCGAATTGCGACAGCTGCTGGCTGGGATTGTGCGAGGCTGAATGACAGTATGAGTGGCTTTCGACTGCGCCTGGCAAATTGGTCATTAACCGTAGCACAGAGCACTCACACACAGAGCGTGGCAGACAGATGAAACGCAACGATAGAGATGGGGCAGGACATGGCATCGGGACATTTTAATTTGGTCTGTCAACGGCAGACGTTGACCGCACTGCGTTGCAGCTGCAGTCAAAACTGATTTGTCCAGCATACACCTGAAGCCCCCCCCCCCATGTCCCCATCCATGTACAACTCTCACCCAATCTGTTAGTGAAAGGACACGTTGTTGATTTCTAATTTCACGCTGCGTTGTGTGAAAATCAACACCGCCAGAACGGGGCTCCGGTTGCCCGATGGCCGGGCAGCCCAGCATCCCAACTGTCGTCCCCGTTGATGGAAATCGAAAAACGCAGCCCGCAGAAAAACGCAGCTAATGAAGCCTAAGCGCTTAGCCCCCCCTTTTCAACTCTGGCCATAAATGCAAATAGATTTGCAAATGTGAAGAAGCTTAGCGCAGAGGCAGAGCCACTAGAAAATAATGAAGGAGCGACTGCCTGGGACACGTCATCAGCTTCCTTCCATATATGAAATGTCAAAGTAGCTCGAATGACTGTCAAGTGAAAGAAAATGAAAGAAAATGTCTCAGCCCTACCAATTGCTATCAAAAAAGTCAACCCGAAAAAAAAAAAAAATATATAATATCAATAACAATTTCAGTATCAAGGAATCTGCTGCATTTCTTGCTGGAAAAGCAAAAGCTTTCTCGCTTTTCTCCCCTTTGACAGTTGGTTAAAAAAAAAAAAGTGACAAAAAATATTTTCACTTCGACTTACCCTACAAATGCTCTCGGAATATCCCAGCAATTACAATTTACAGTCACCGATGGTCAATCCACACGCAGAGCCTTGCCAGTCAGTAAGTCTGTGAAAAATATTCAATAATAATCAAAGCGCCTAAACTTTCACAATTTGTTCACAAAATTTTTTTGAAGAAAAATTTAAGTTTTTAATTTTTTTAGGAAGATTTTCTTTGTGATGTGTTCACTATGAGATTGTAACTAAAAGTGATTTCTGAAATTTGTGTTGCCCCCAAGTCCCAGCCGGGGCGAAAGCAAGGCCTACTTCGATTTCATTTCAAATCATCAAAATCGAATTCCTTTTCGAATTTGGCCAAGTAGCAGGCTTTGAGTTATCATCTAGTGAAAACTGCGATTGAAAGCTCCATAGCCGTTGCCGTTACTCGTTCTAATTGATCGAAGTAACGAGTAACTGCAAACGTCCATCACTAGCCTGTATATGATGGGCAGCACTCGTCGCTCTTTTCGACGATTGCTTTTTGGCTGTGTGCACGTGTTTTCCGCGGCGTCATTCCAATTGAGTTAATTTGATTGAATTTTAATTACTATTTGATTATTTCAAGTGTTCAAGAAGTTAAGATTTGTGATCGAAAATGAATAACATAGATGATGGTATCGAGCCAGCTACTGAGGCTGCTGAGGCCGTCGAGCTAATGGATATTCCGGAAAGGTAAAGCAGGCAACTAGCAATATATATACTAGCTTATTCTTATTGTTGTAAACTCTGTGCTTGTGCCGGCAGCTCTGAGCGAAGCAGCAGTATCAGCGATCTGGAGGATGATTTCGACTTAACTTCCAGTGAAGATGAGCTGGAGAACAGCCTCTTGAACTTAGTGCGCAACAAAGTCCAAAATGTCGACGTACTAAACTACTGCGCCCAACCTCGCAATCTTTGTACTTTTGCTGTTTGTTATTTCTTAGGAAATTTGCGACGATTTCATCCAGCTGTATGTATCGAAGCCCGAGGTGGCGCTTATCAAGTTCATGCAGTTCGTGTTGGAGGCCAGCGGCAGTGGCTGTCACTTGCCCGAGAACCGCAAAAATCTGAAAAAAGAAACCATCCTTAACGTGGCCAATGATCTGGCTGAAAATGTAAGTTGAGCATAGGAGAGGCAAGTTGTTACACATACATCCCTAAGTGACTTGAGCTGCATTCAATAAGAGTTGATTTCATGCACATTATGGATCAATGCAGACTTAGCCAAGCCAAAGATGATTATTCTTTTTAAATTATATATTTTCTAGCATCAATCTATATAATTCGTTTATTTAGACACTTAGTTTCTTATTGTTTCTGTTTGTAATCGAAAATCGCTTTTAGAAAATTCTACGCTATCCACTGATCGTGCAGTCCACGCACACCTTTAGCACGGACGTGGCGAACTTTTTGCAGCTGCTGCTGCACGCTGTGATCAGCTCGTCCGTGATTCTGGAGAACCGTTTTCTTAGGCACATGACTGGCTTTCTGGGAGTCGGCGCCGACTCGGACGTGTTGCCGTTGCGGCACACGAGCACCGTGATTGGTAAGGATTCTTGCTGATGGTTTCGATAGTTCTAGCAACGTCTACTTGCAGGTTTGAAGATGATGACCACGTTGTGCGACCTGATGATGCTGCAGTACGAGAAGCTGCACATACTTTGGATCCAGCTGTTCAAGGAGGTGTTTCTCAAGCGGAAGCGAGATGACGTGGAAGACATACGAGCCGTCTGCATAACCGAGTGCGGCGTTTGGCTGAGCAAGTATCCGCAAAGCTACATCAGTACCTCGCAGATGCAACATCTGTTCGAGGCGCTGCTGGACGGCTCCAAAAAAGTGTTGGAGGCCAGCCTGCGGGCACTCACCAGTCTGCAGAAGAGGCCGAAGCTGCGTACGAATTGCCTTCAGCTGGGCTACAAGTACCGCATGACCCTACTGACCCTCGGCATGAGCGCCGAGCCTGAGCTGGCCGAGATGTCAATGCAGCTGCTCGTGCGCTTTCACCGGGCCATGCCGCAGATGTTCGAAGATCATATGATTGAGGTCATCGAGCAGCTGATCTTTTGTATCAAACGTGGCGTGGCCCAGGCAGCGGCCGAGCTGTTGCACCATCGCTTCATGCAGACGGCCACCGATAGAGATCACGTGCTCGCCTTGGTTCACTTTTTCATCAAGTACGAGCGGCACGACCATGGCCCCTACCTGATCGACTCTTTCTACGGTCGCAGTAAGGTCGTGATCGACTGGGCCACAATGATGGACATTCTTTTGAAGCAGGAAAACGTAACGGAACAGGAGAGCACTGCGATCATCGAGCTCATGAAACTGAGTGTCAAGCAGGCAGTGACCGGGGAGATTCCAGCTGGTCGGATGACCAACAACATGGTACGAATGCCCATGCCGGGGGCGACCGAACAGGCATCGACCATCATATTGCCCTCATTGAACATACTGCTGCGCCAGTATCGCGTCGACCATGTGAACCTGATTCATCTCTTGGAGCTGCCACTGTACATGAACTGCTCGCGGACACAGGCTGTGGATCTGATTGAACAGATCAAAGGCCTGATGTTCAAGAATAACCATTTTCCGGTGCTACAGAAGTGCGCCACGGCGCTGGAGCATTTGTTTCAGCAGGGCCAGGAGGCCACGGTCGGCTTCCGCAGGGAAATGCTGGAGCGAGCGGTGATCAGCTATATGAAAGCGGATAGCGCCTGGCAGCTGGCAGCAGCGAAAACGCAGAAGTCACGCCTCAAGACATGCACCAAGCGGCTGCTTAGCGCTCTACGTCTCATTACTGCTCTCTATGAGCGCTTCGATCTGAATGGCTCCCAGGTATTGGACATCGTGATGGCCAATCTGAAGCGTGCCATCCGGGAGAAGAACGAGGCGGTGGTGTCGCTGACCGATGAGGCAATGCGGCTGTGCCTGGAGATATGCTACGTGGGCATCTGCTGGGATCTGAAGCGTGTCCAGGAGGCGGTTGGTGCTGGCAAGCAGGTGGATGACGAGTGCCTAGCGCTGGCCGAGCATCTGGACGAGTTCTTCGTAGCCGCCCTAACCCTAATCGCAAATTCCAACGATCTGACCATCTGCTGCGAGGTGAGTACACATTTCACTTGCATTGATGCTTACAGACTCGACATTCCCCACATTAGGCCTTCGTCACCACTTGTGATCTGTTGGTGCTGTTCGCTGATAATCTGCGCCGCAGCGGCAACACTGCCCTGCGCTCGCTGCAGTACAAGTCCTCCGTCTTTGAGCTGAAGACACTGGAGAGCTTTGTGCTGCGATACGTGTTCGCTGGACCTAACCAAGGAGAGCTAGTCAAGACGAAGGATGGTACTGTAACCTCCGCTCTACAAAGCAAGCGTCGCGTCCTAGCCGGCTTCTGTAAGCTGTGCTTTAACAACATTCTGCCCGTGATGCGTTCCTCCGGGGTCCTTCAATACTATGAGCAGGTGAGAGCAGGCTAGCTAACTGAACACCCTTTATGCCCATCCTCATTCATTCATCTTTCTAGTTCCATACGCAATACGGCGATATTCTGCTGGCCACCATGGAGCGCTGTATGGGCATTAATATGAGCGACTTCGGCATGACCCTGATGCACACCTGCCTGCGGGTGTACAATCGCGTCCGGTCTGCTCATGCTGACACTATCGCGGCAGCTGGCTCCGTCCAGTTTCTCAAGCTGCTTAACATGGCCAGGCTCCTTGGAAATCTGCTAAAGGGCAATCTTGTCAAGTGCCGCCAGGCTGTGCTTATTTTGCATCGCGCTGGCATACGCTTCGCCACGGAAAGACCCCTAGATAGCCCGGAGGCGCCGGAGAATCTGCTCTACTTAAAGGTCCTACGACAGTTTGTGCCCCATTTGCTCGCCGAGGATATTTTCGATGTGCTCAGCTATCTGGACGGCAGCATCACTGGAACTCAGCTCAGCGGCCACACCGGAGAGTGGCAGCCACTGCTCCTCTATCGCAGCTGCCTGGAGAAGGCCCTCAATAAAACCTGCCTCTAAGGCCCCGAAGTCTAGACTGTTGAAGGACTATTGATGCCCTCGCCCTGGGAATTCCGCAAAGAGAATTGATTTATAATCCAATCAACTATATATCTATATCACTTGACTACTTCCAGCTTGAAGTTCTTAATAATATGTAATCTTACCAAAAAGACTAAAATTACTCATTTTTCCTTAAAACTAAGGAGAGCTCTAACAGAGAACTGTTATGTGAATTCATATTCTTCAACTTACAGAGTTCATATTCCAAGGCTTTTGATTACGTTTGTTAGGAAAACCTAGAGGGGAGTTTAGATAAAGTTTAGCCTTTTGGCAACTTAGAAGCTAGCTAGGAATTCTCTTTAAGAATATGAAGTTGCTCCTTGGATTCAGCTTTTATGCAAAATCTTGCTTAAGCTTAAAGTGTTAGCCAGCTTTGGGGCAGGCTGCTCAGGAAACCATTGCAAATGCGTTGCCAACTCTTTCTTGTCTTTGAGGCAAACACATTTGAGTTGCTTTTGTGATTCGCTTTGGCTGCTCACCTGGACGTGGTCGAATCGCCCGCTCTTGGTGTAATTGTGCGTTGCGGCACGCGAAATTAAACAAGCAGTGGGGCAGGCGCTAGACAATGAGCCACGGCGTGAAGGTGGTTGGGGCAAGTAGATAATGAAGCGGTGGCTGAGAGGAGGAGTTGGCACTGGCTCCAGGGGTCGCTAAATAACAATAGAATGACAAACGCCCAGCAGCAGCAGCAGCAACAGAGGCGGCGTCTGCCACATAGCTCCTTTAGCTGCCACCTAGCGGCTCTCACGGGACGCCGAGAGGTGTCGCAAAAGTTTTTGCCTGTGGCACAGTCAGCAAGGGGCGTCTATTGTTCCCCAAAGTGTTTTTATTTAGGCTGCGCCAAGATGCGCCCCCCCGTCTTGGGGGCCTTTTGGCACACAGACATTTCGTTTGTTTTATTATCTTTTATTATTATCTGCGCGCTGTGTCTGTGTCTCAGTTGTTGTCCTTTATGTGTGCACCCAAAGCTTTCCCCTTGCCCTCTCCTGCTACCCGCCAAATTGGCCGTTAAGATGCGGATTTCGGTGATTTAGCAAGTTGGTCGCCGGCCTCAGCCAGCCTCAGCCAGCGCATTGCCATTGTTGCCTCAGCCATAGTTTTGTTTGCAAGCACTCCGCCAAACGGAGTATTCCGGCCCACCGAAAACTTGCGGCGGAAATCGCGCTAATTTCGCCACCTGATGCCAAACAAAGGCGGTCCAACTCCCCACCGCCATGTGCTCGTTTGTGGTTCGTGACGAGGGGCATAGGGCTCCAGTTGGGTGAGGAATGCAAGCTTAAAATGAGTACTAATTTGAATAATACTATGAATACTATGAATAATGCCTGTTTATCTATATAATCTCTATATTCCCTATGGAAAACTTGTATTTTTAACATAGATTTCGTTCTTATTGACAGTTCAATTTGGTCTCATTGTTTTGCCAATCTTTGCCGAAATGAATGCCAATTGTTAGGTTGGAATTTTTCTTATAACTCTTTTCTGTATATGCCAAACAATGGATGCATGATTCCCCCCTGCGGCTAGAACCTAAAGCAAAGCGACCCGCAAAGCTCTTCTATGTGTAGGGTGACCAGATTCTTCACTTGTCTTGACAAAAGCGGGACATGTCCCGGAATTCCAGGACGTATGGTCACCCTATCTATGTGGGCCAAGGTCCAATTTGAATTTGGGAGAGTGGCAATATCAAATAGCCAGTAAAATTAAAAATAATAATAATAATAGTAATGCTTATAGTAATATTAATCCCAATTTAGCTATTCACATATTTATTTCTATGCTTATTCCTCCATAGATTTCGCAATATGGTCTCATTGTTTTGCCAATCTCTGCAGCATCGCTACCAACAGAGATGCCAATTGTCAGCTTAGCTTTTACTTATAATGCTTGTCTTTATAGGCCAAGTAATGCCTGCCCAATTACCCCCGCTAGTTGGCGGCTAAGAGACTAAGGCCCTCAAAGCTGCTCCATTTGGCTTAAGGTCCAATTTGAATATGGAGAAAAGGGAGAGTGATATATTGCCAATAGAAGTAATAATAGTTATAATAATAAATAATCAGTTATAATAATATTAATAGTAGTGCTTATAATAACACTAAACCCAATTTATCTATTCATACATTTATTCCATATTCTTCCATAGGCATTCGCATTTGTTGAAAGTTAAATACGGTCTCACTGTTTTGCCCCTCCTTAACCAACTATGTCCGTTTGACAATTCTGCAGAACATTTGGCAATACTGAACTACTGACGTGGCTCTACAATCGAAGTCTGGCAATCCTAAACTATTGAGCTCCGGCGACATCCAAAACTCGTTCACTTAAGTTTTATAGCTTGCCGAGTGAACATCTTAGTAAGTTTTCCCAAATTTTCTGAAGCAACAAACAAAATTTTTTTTTCACATTTATTTTTTTTTTCACATTTCTTTTTTCACATTTCTTTTTTTTCCATATTTAAACACTTTTTCATTTTTTTTCTCACAAATTTTTTTCATTTTTTTCTTCCCAAAATTTTTTTTCCTTTTTTTTCCCCTAACCTTTTTTTTGCACAAATTTGCTAGTTAAATACGGAAGAGTTAAATCGAATATCGAAAATGAATCCAATCAACGATCAGGATCAGGATATTTCTCAGGGGCCACCGGCCAAGCGTCAGCGCATGGAGCTGCCTGGGCAGAACGTCGGCCTAAGTGAGCAGCATACTGCTTACGCTTCGGAGGTGGAGCATTTGAAGCACAATCTGGCCAAGGTCAGCGTGGAGAAGGCCATGCTGGTGGAATCGTCGGAGAAGGTGGAGGCCATGATCCACGAGATCAACGTCACTGCACCGACCTTGACTAACAGCATTGGGACTTTGATACGTCAGAGCCAGCAGATCAGCGCCGAGGTGGACCAGGGCGAACGTCCGTTGTCGATGAACACCATTGCCTTGCTGGCCCTGCTGCAGGTGCAGTTGGCCAAGAAGGAGCAAATGGTGCAGGAGCTGCGCGACATGTTGGAGCAGCACGCCAACACCATCAACGAGCTGAGGCAGACTTTCGCCATGGGCATAGAGCACGAGACTGAGCGCGACATGCAGCAGACCGTCCATGGGCTATTGCGCTCCATTGAGTTCAATATGGTCTGCTCCATCTGTCTGCTGGAGTGGACCCAGTCCGGCGAGCATCGCGTCATCTCTTTGCCCTGTGGCCATCTCTTTGGCGAGCGCTGCATCATGACCAGCCTGAACTTCAACGAGCGCTGCCCCCTGTGCCGGCACCCATGCAAGCTCTCCGACATGAAGCGCGTCTGCACCATGGTCGATTAGAGACTGTCAACTCTTCCCATTGCATCATGTCAAATCAAATGTATTTCATTTCTCATACACATAAACAAAAAAAACCTTGATTCTTGTATTACAGTTATGCCTTGCATATACTGCTCAATGCAGAAGATAGCCAATAAAGAAATGAAATAAACAAACAAAATAAACACATTCTTTCGTTTCTTAGCTCTCTGTCTATGCAAACTCTTTGCACTCACACACACATACATATGCATGTTCAATTTCTTAGCTCTGTCTATGCAAACGCTTTACACTCATGCACACATACATATGCATACATGTGCTGGCGAAAAAAAAAACATTCTCTAATTTCTTAGCTCTGCCCCTGCAAACTCTTTACACTCACGCACACATGCATACGCAAAGCCATGTACGTGTGTGCTGCAGCTGCCACAACTTCGCAAGTTAGTTCTATATTTAGAATTGTGCGTCCGTTTTGCATTGTTATTCTTCATTTGGCCTTCGAATTTTGTCATGCTGAAAATCGTGTGAAAACTGTTATAACGCAACTTTAAAAATTCCCTTCACTTAAGGCAGAAATGGAGCTAAAATGCATATTCTCTGTCAAATTATTAAAAACTGTTATAAGCATTGCCAGAGCAAAACAATTCAAATATGTCCAACAGGTTCATGTCTTGACTGCAAAAGGTAGCGGTCTGAGCTAAGCCTGTGTGCGCTCTGATTAACCGAAGACATACACCTTTTTGCAAGTGGGAACGATTAACGACAAGAAATTTAGCTAATGCACAAACCAGCTCCTTTAGCAATTATTTATTAAGCATTTAAGCTGGCATTTATCTGTAGCGTTTTCACAAACCTTTTACGCAACTGTTAGCTACTAAAAGTCTAGCAAATACACAAACCAAATCCTGTAGGTAGTTTTTAGATTTTTGAGTTTTATTACTTTTGATTGAGAATATTAAGAAATTAAGAATTTCACAAATTAATTTTGAAAATTATATACATAAATATGCTCATATAAGTCTTAATACTAAATATATCATAATAATATAATATATCATAAGTTTTAGTCAATTCAAATGCTTCAAAAATGAAAATGAAATTGAAAATATTAAAATAAATTTTCATAAATTTCAAATATTCCATTTCTGTATGATTATACTTCATTCTAATATCCTCCAGCTGCCCCATATATTATTTTCATTTTGTTGATTTCAGCATTTTATTTCGTGGGAAAATAGAAAATACCCCTTTTGTTTGGAAATGCGTTTTTCCAAGCATCTAATGAGCTGAGTGGACCACAGGAAATGCCCGTTGATCATTTCCTGGTGCAGCATCCGTTTTTCATTTCATTTTCGGGATTGCTCTCTGCGAATTTCCGTTGGGAAAATAGCCTCAAATTGTTTAAACAATGTATGAAGGCTTTGTTTCTGTTGTTGCTGTTGCTGTTGCTGTTGCTGTTGCTGCTGTTGCTATGACTTAATGATGACAACAAAACCTGGCTAAGAAACCCGCGGCACATTTTGCAATGGCAGCGCTTCCGTCGCTCGTTTCTCGGCCAGCGGAAACGCAATGGCCAAAATCGTCAAGCAATATCAATAACCAAAGTGTATCAAACGCTGCTGCTGGCCAAGTTTGGACAGCGAACAAACAGTCAACAGTCAACAGGCACTGGCACTCGCACTGGCTAATTGGCAGCCCCAAAAGCGGACGCCTGGCGCATTCCAATGGCTAACGTCAATGGGCGACGGTTACGTTTTCGCTTTGTGAATGAAACTGGAAACTAGCTCCGCTTCAGCCCACACTCCACTCCCCCCCCCCTTTAACCCTTTAACCCTCTCGTTGGCCGCATATTTTCATTGTTCAGGCAGTCACACCCAGTGGCCAGGGACGACTTGTTGCCAAAACGTTAGCCAAGCCATTAGCAATTCCATTCAATAGACACGTTCGTGGCGCTATTTTCGATACATCGATCAATTGGCAATCAAATATCACAACAACAACAACAACAACAACAACAACAACTCTGAGCATATGGATTAATGGGCCCCTTTGGCGCCCGCAGCTGCACGTGGCTCGTTCTAGTATTTCCAATCGGGCTTCACTTCCTTCCGCTTGCTGTTGTTGTTGTTCTCTTTGTTGCTTTTATTTCATGTCCGACACTCGACGCTTTATCAGTTTCAAGTGCGCCGCCAAGTTGCAGCCACATCTTGTGGCAGCTGCGACAATGCAGTAGCCGAAGACGACGGAGACGACGACGACGGAGACGACGTCGTGTCGCATGTTAAAAATACTCGAAATGAGTTTGGCATGTGCCACAATAGCTCAGCGCAGCTGAGATTGCAGCGTCCCAGTTGCCACATGCCGCATGCCACAAGCCAATTGGCATTTGCTGTGCCACTTCACCTTACCGCTCGTCGTGGCTCGAGTCCGACTGCCAGATGCTCTCACTTGGAACTTGGCATATGCTAAAATTATATATTTTAGAGAAATATTTTGATTCTGTTTTAGTCCAATTAGTGCAAGAATTATTCGGCATATTATTATATGTATATCAAATATATGTATATCTGATGTATACATATAACTTTATTCATTATTCATTAGCATTATCATAAATTATAGCTAGTCTTGTAAACAAGATTAGCTAGTTCAAATTTCTGTTACAATGATTCGCTTTCGATTTGCCTGCTCCTGACTTGAGCTGCCTTTTCCAAAACTGTATTAGAGTTGATCGTAAACGACTGCTTAATACTCGTTTATAGTTCTGAAACATAAATATTTAAAATATTAAAAAAAATATATATAAATAAATGCGAAATATTTGTAATACTTCAATCTATATGTAGCTGAGCTCGCGACTGATCTGATCTTCTTTCAAAGCTTACTGATTCCAG